>OY856409.1:1407017806-1407237806 GCA_963693085.1 Alisma plantago-aquatica | reverse complement strand
TCTAGAATTAACTTTAATAAAGGAGATAATCTAAGAATTATCAAAGATTGCTTCAGAATTGGAGCAGCAATCTAGTATATCTAAGTCCTGATCTTGGAGAAATTCAAGGGCTTCCCCTGGAAATTGTCAAAGCAGTCAGAGAATTCAGAATTAACAGTCCACTAGTAAAGCCTACTAGTGTAATTTACATTAAAATCTTCTCAATATCCGAAGACTGGAAAAAATTAAAAAAGTTCAGTCTATTCACTGCATTCAAATTCGAGTATCATCTCTAGATGACGTCAAAGAAATAGAAGGAAATTTCCGAAAAGTTTAAAGGAAATAAAATTGACAAAGAATTTGTTGAAGTCAGAAGAGATCTTGGAACAAGAGTTCTCTATCAAGTAATAGAAAAATTAATTAATGATAATCAAAGCTAGTTGTATAAAGCTTCAGACAGTATAATCATTCTTTCTACCAAAAGAAGAGACAATATATCGAAAAAAACTAATCTAGAAAGATTTCTAAAGAAAATAGAAACTGGACAAACAAGATTGAGTTGCAGATGCCAGCAAATATTCTGCCATCTCAAAAAGCACGAAGGAAGAATATGTCCAGCGTGCCAAGACAAAATGAATAAAGACAACAAAAATAGTAGTAGTCGTTAAAAATTGCTGCCAAAAAAACTCCAAAATGTCAACAAAGCATCCCCGATGGGACAAGTGCCATGGCAACAAGAAGCTTCTACAAAGAAAAACACTCACAACAGAGCAATTGTCCGACTGTAATGAAAGAAGAAATGTAAATGCACTTCAACAGAACAAGTGCCTGGTGGTAATGTAAAGAAGACAAGTATCATGTAGGCATCGTAAAAATACCAAGGAGAAGAGAGTCTATATACACCGTCAACATATTGTAAGAGGCATCGATGGAGAAGTCAAAGAGAGCCTCGAAAGAGTATGTAAATGTTATAAGTGTTCTAGTTTAATAAAGAGAGAGCATCATCTATATTTCTTTCCAATTTCAAAAAATATGTCATGTACACAAGTTCCCTTAGCTTAAGAACCAACATTAGTGAATGATAGTAATTCTTTTACTACTTTAGAAGAGAAACATCCGTATGTAACATGTTACACCCCCCATTTCAATATATCTTCACATGTCGAGAGTCATCTCTCTCTTAGATTATCCCAAAGGCTATCATCAAGAAAAGTCTGATTAAGCAAAGAAATGTACAAGGACATGAGGATAGTCAGGCTATAGGATAATGATAAGGAGATTGAGATCTGGAACATCTAAGGATTGCTTCTCTTAGGAATTGTTAAGAGTAGATTGACTGGCACTGAAGATTAACGGAAGTAAGGTGGGCAACACAGGTATACCAACTTCATTTTTCTCTTTATAGTACTCAGAGTATTACTGTCTATCAGCTAAAAACTAGTTTCTTATGCGTCAAAAGACATATCAAGCATGAAGTTACTTACAATTCTTAGTAAAATAAGTAATAAACATAGAAAGAATGATAAAGATAAGAAAGCATACAACACCCATAAGGATAGTTTGATATGTTTTCAAAGCATGATAACAGAATGAAAAATTTCTGTCAATGTAAAGTGGTATTAGAGCCAAGTAACAATCTAAATAAATATGAGAATGAAGTTATATATGAAAAAAATAGTTAAAATATTTAGATAATAACATATACGAAGCTCTAGACTTGAAATTTGAAGCAAACATTGAAAAATATGTACAAAAAACTAGAGGTATATGTTCATGAAAATAATTCGAAAAACTTTTAAAAGATTTAAGAAATGATAGTAGAATTACAGAAAATAATGGAATATCTATATGAAAAAGAAAATACTAAATGTATATAAACAATAAATCTTTTCTAAACAAATAGAAACGAGATAAGCTTATGCTCGCATCAGATAGAAGAAATAGATGACTTTAAAATAGAATAATTAGAAAACAAATATTTAGAAGCCGATGCAGAATAACTAGATAACTTAACCCCAGAAATTGTTAGATTAATGGAAAAAGTTAGAACCATAAATCTAAAACACATAGAAGGAGAGACTTTTAGAAGTCAAGTAACGATGCCTGTTCCCACAACTATCCCTAGTGGACAAGGTAGTAGAAATGAAATGCCAGAACAACCAGGAGCTAGATAATGGTTAGATCCTAGTTTTCAAAGAAAACCTACTGACGTAATTATATACGAAGGAATAAATTGGGCATCAGACAGAAGACCAAATGATATTGCTCTAGAAACCCCAGTAGATTATATAAATCAAGAATATATTAGTGCAAATGGAGTTTATTTAAACATAAATTGTGCTAGAAATATAGATGAGGCTATAACAAGATGGGAAAAAGCCACATATATATCGATAACATCACAAAATTATGATATTGACGCAGTATTAAGATTTTTGTCATTTAACCTTTCAAGGTATAGTAGCAGATTGGTGGAAAGGGTTAGCTGACAATGACAGAGAAGCAATAAAAGGAACAACAACCACCTGAGCGCAAGTAGTAAATAATTATGAAAATGAATTACACAGAGAATTTTAGGAGAAACATGGAGCACAAACAGAGATGTAGAGAAAGAGAAAGAAAAATAAAAAAAAAGATTTACATTTTTATTATATAATCTAAAGTTTAATGACATGTGCCTCATAGATGACTACATATGTAAATTTTAGGTATATTTCTATAAAAAATATGATAGAACTGACAATGAAAATGTAACGAACAAAGGCCTATTAAATTTATTTTATACAAAGGTACTTGACCCTTGGGGATTTAAAGTCATACAATTATACCCCCAATATGTAGGACAACGAGCAGATTCATTGGGAGGAAGAATATAATTTCTAAGAATGAAATTAGAAGAATGGTGTGCAGAAGCCCCACTAAGTAGAAAAATAAATAAAGTAGTATAATAAGGACTTTGTTGTTAACAATTGACTCATCCAAAAACCATAGGATGTGAGCCAATGAGGTATAATAGAAAAAATAAATATAATTTTAAAAAGAGAAAAGGGTTTGAAACCAAAACCAAAGAAAAAATATTATAGAATAAAGGGGAACTATAAAAAAAAGCATAGAACCCAAAAGAATGTCAATGCTTTATATGTAAGGAAAAAGGGAACTGTGCCAATAAATGCCCAAATAGTAGATCTAAGAAAATTAACCAAAAGTAATTTGAAGAAATAATAGAAGAAGAACTTTTTGAAATAGAAAACATTTAAGAATTTGTTCAAATGAAAGATAATGAACAATCAGATGGATCAATCTTTTATTTCTCAGACATAGAATCAGACTGAAGGAGTAATTATTGAAGAATACCAAGAAGAAGCAGGAAATGCTCTGATATAATCTAAAGTTTTGTGACATGTGCTTTATAGATGACTATATATGTAAATTTCAAGAATATTTCTATAAAATATATGATAGAACTAACAAAGAAAATGCAACGAATAAAATCCTATTAAATTTATTTTATACAAAGGTACCTGACCCTTGGGGATTTAAATCCATGCAATTATACCCCCAATATATAGGACAACGAGAAAATATATTAGGAGGAAGAACATAATTTTTAAGAATGAAATTAGAAGAATGGTGTGCAAAAGCCACACTAAGAAGAAAAACAAATAAAGTAGTAAAACAAGGACTTTATTGTTCACAATTGACTCATCCAATAACCATAGGATGTGAGCCAATGACACGTATAATAAAAGAAATAAATATAAGTTTTAAAAAAGAAAAAGGTTTGGTTTTAAATCAAAACCAAAGAAAAAATATTATAGAAGAAAGAGGAACTGTAATAAAATTTCAAGGAACCCAAAAGAATGTAAATGTTTTATACGTTAGGAAAAAGAATACTATGCCAATAAATGCCCAAATAAAGGATCTAAGAAAATTAACCAAAAGCAATTTGAAGAGATAATGGAAGAAGAACTTTTTGAAATAGAAAACATTCAAGAATTTATTCAAATAAAAGATGATGAATAGTCAAATGGATCAATCTATTATTTCTCAGACACAGAATTAGATTGAAGAAAATATAGTCAAAGAATACCAAGAAGAAGTAGGAAACTTCTTGTAAAAGGTATTAATAGATAAGAAATTATTTAATCGAATAAGAAACACTGAAATAAGATTAGAAAAACTCAGATGGATTTAGAACATCTTTCTTTTAAAAAATTACTCAAAGATAATATATTTTCTACTATAGAATAACTAACAGAGAAATCTATATGCATATAGAATACACTAGAAATAGAATAAATATACCGTTACTTCAAAAATAATACTTAATGAGAAAAATAAAAAAATAAAAGATAGATCTAATATAGGATGGATCCATATAAGAGCAATCCAAATCATGATAAAAGTAACCTTTTGAGAAGGAATAGATTCACCTATAAATATTATATTAATGGACAATAGAATTAATGACAGAAGAGATGCTACGTTTGGAATATTTCAAGGAATTGTCAGTCATCAAAAATTAATCTTTACTATTTATCAAAAGATAAGTGTAAGCTTTAAAGATAATAATATAAATAGAACTTTAAGTTTGATACAAGATTTTCAAAGAACTGAATTCATGAAAAAATGATCCATCCCTTATTCAATAACCTATATAATAAGTTATGCTCTGAGCAACACACATCACTCTGAAAAATTTGAAGAAAAAGATATTATAATACTTCCTACATATTCAAAGACATAGGATAAATTACAAAACTAGACATAATCTCAGAAATAGAGATACCAAAAAATATAAATATAGATGTCTCCAAAAAACCCTTAGTATTAGATAATAAAATCACAAGAAAATTATGTTATCAGGGAAATCAGTTACAATTAACAAATGGAGATAGAATAGAAGAAGCTAGAGCAAGCACAGATAGATATAATGGTATACTATGACCAATACTAAGAAATTTACAAAGAAAATCAAATTTAAGAATTCTAGTAGATAATAGAAATGCTAGCAATTATAAACTATATGGAAAATATTTTAACAGACAAGAATGGAGTATGACTACAATATTAATAGATTCAAGCACAAGAGCTTCATTTATCTAACAGGGAATGATACCTTATATAGAAAAAATAACCATAGGATCACCCTATCCATATACAAATTTAGATGGATAAGAAAATGAAATCACACAACAAGCTATTGTTCCAATTGAAATACAAAATATAAGGATTAACATAACACTTTATGTGCAATCAGATAGTCACAATGATGATATAGAAATTATAGAAGGAATGAGTGCATTACAACAAATGGAACCATTTTCTTTACAAAATTAAGGACTATATTTTACATATAATAATCAGGAGTATTTTTTGGAAAAAAGAAAATGACTAGTATATATAGCGTGTACATTGCTGCAGAAATCATATATGAAGAATATAAAATGAAATACTTTCATGCACTGCTAGATACTGACACATGAACTTGTATTACCCGAAGATAATGCTTTCCTAAAAATTACATTACAACATTACCTACATTATATGGAATGGATTTTACAGGAAAAAGACATGCATTAACTCATGTAGTCAACAAACATAAAATTATCCTAGGAAATTACATAGTTACATGTCCACCATTCTATACCCCTGAATATGGACAACAAGACATATTACTAAGAAATAATTTTACACAAAAATTAAAACTATATGTACAACACCAACAATATATTCAATTATTAACACCTTGTGATCATTGGATTACAATGAAAAGAGTCCACAAAGCTTATAAAAGAGGCAAATTTATTTTTCACATCAAATGTGGTGATTATGATAGCAAACAACAACCAATCAAAGGCAATATCATTGCACAATTAAATATGCAAAACATCAAAGAATTATTTGAAAAGAATTATAGTGATAATCCATTGGTCCTATGGAATATTAGCCAAAAATAGGCTGCAATATAATTAATATACTCTACTAAAATAATCAAAGTAAAACCTATGAGATATAATCATGTTGATATTGAAGAATTTTTAGAGTCCAAATGCAGGAATTGGAAACATCACAACTAATACAAAAAAAAACTCATTCTCGTCTAACATTTATTGTTAGAAACATGTAGAAATTTAAAGAGGAAAAGCAAGAATGGTAGTTAATTATAAACAACTAAATCAATATACTAAATTCTATGGATACTTCTTTCCACACATAGAAACCTTAATAGATATGACAAGAGGAAAAAACATTTATTCAAAATTTGACTGTAAATCAGGATTTTATCAAATAAGACTAGATGAAAAAAGTGTATCTTTAACGACATTCAGTACCCCATAGGGACATTATGAATGGAGAGTAATGCCTTTCAGATTAAAAAATGCTCCACAAATATACCAAAGGAGAATGGATAAGGTATTCGAGTTTGACAATTCCTTTTGTCTAGTATATGTCGATGATATTCTCATAGCCAGTAAAAACAAAGAAGAACACTATAAAATTTACAAATATTTTCCTTTCTATGTGAAAAAGTAGGAATAGTACTCTTTAAAAAGAAAATAGAAATCTGTAAATCTAAATAAGATTCTTAGGACTAAAATTAGACTCAAGCGGAATAGAATTGGAAGAACATATTGTAGAAAAAATTGTTATGTACGTAGATAAAATAGAAGGCAAAAAACAACTTCAAAGATTTTTAGGATGTCTAAATTATGCAGAGCAATTTATAGAAAACTTAGCAGGACTAAGGAACCCACTACAAAAACTACTAAAGAAAACTATGATCTTCCTCATGGCAGAAGAACTTATAAATCATGTTAGATTTATAAAAGAAAAATGTAAAAATCTACCAAGATTAGACCACCCTTTAGAAGGAGATGATTTAGTAATAGAAACGGATGCCTCTGAAGAATTTTAGGGAGCATTCCTAAAGAAAAAAGATGAAAAAAAAGAAAAAATATGTTGATATACCTCTAGAACATTTACAGAAATGGAAAAAAGGTATCACTCAAATGAAAAAGAATTCTTGGCACTAAAAAAGGGAGTTAAAAAATTCTCCTACTTGTTATTACATTAAAAATTTCTAACATGAGTAGATAATACTCAAAAAAAAGTTTTCATTAAAAATAATTTACCATCTACTCTATAATACAATAGATTAAACAGATAAAAAATATTTGTTGCAGTTGATATAGAAGTTATTTAAGGCTAGACTCACTTTATTGTATATTGCTTATCAAGAGAATATAATGGAGCAAGTTGAAAAGAAACTTGTAGAACTAGAAGCTCGATTACAACATAATTATAATCTACTAGAAGACAATTACGTAGAATAAATTGAAATGATCCAAAAATAAGATAAAATTATTGACAATATAGAAGAAAGCAAGTAAGATATTGTAGGTATTATTGCATATCTGAATTGCTTCAGAAAAGAAATACAACAAAAAGGATCAGAAATAGTATGGATGGATAAAGCGACAGGTAAATGACCAATGGACATGTTCCTCCATATATCTAACTCAATCAGTAGTAAAATAACTATTGACAGTACCAGCCTAACGACAAGAGAAGGCAGTTTTAAAACTACAAAAACTAGCCTCACGACTGAAAGTATTATCTCTTCGGAGAAAAATGATAGCCAAACGGCCAGAAACAATTTTCAAACTGTAAGAACAAGCTTAAATGCTAAATATGATATCTTTTCAGAGAACAACTCCCACCTAACTGTGAAAAATACTATCTATTTGGAGAAAGATCACCACAATATAGTAGACAATATAAAATTGATGCCTGGATTTTTTTTAAATTTAGGGTATCTCAGATTGAGCAGGATTATGACCAGCAATAGAGCCTCACAGAATTTTCAACAAAATGTGAAAATGAATACATATCTCTAATATAGTTCATTTACAATCTCAAAACATTGTGTTCCATATCACATCAGAATTTACCCTAGAATTAACTTTGATAAAGGAGCAGATACAAAAATTATCAAAGATTGCATCAAAATTGGAGCGGAAAATCTAATATATCTATGTTCTGATTTTGGAGAAATTTAAGGGCTTCCCCAGAAAATTATCAAAGCAGTTAGAGAATTCAGATCAGCCCACTAGTAAATCCTACTAGTGAGATTTACATCAAAATCTTCTCAGCATCCGAAGACTGGGAAAACTTAAAAAAGTTCAGTCCAGTTTACTACATTCAAATTGGAGTATCATCTCCAGATTACGTCAAAGAAATAAAAGGAAGTTTTCAAAAAGAATTTGAAGGAAATAAAATTGACAAAGAATTTTTCAAAGTCAAAAGAGCTCTAGGACTAAGAGTTCTCTGTCAAGTAATGGGAAAATTAATTAATGATAATTGAATCTGGTTGCAAAAAACTACAGACAGTATAATCATTCTTTCTACCATAAGAAGAGACAATATATTTACAAAAATTAATCTAGAAAGATTTCTAAAGAAAATAGAAACTGGACAGATAAGATCGAGCTATAGATGCCAACAAATATTCTACTATCTCAGAAAGCACAATGAAAGAATATGTCCGGCGTGCCAAGACAAAATGAATACAGACAACAACAACAGTAGTAGTCGCTAAAAATGGCTACCATAGAAACTCCAAAACTTCAGCAAAGCATCCCCAATGGGACAAGTGCCATGACAACAAGAAGCTTCTACAAAGCAAAACACTCAAAATGGAACAAGTGTCTGGATGTAATGAAATAAGAAAAGTAAATTCTTCTCAATGGAACAAGTGTCTGGTTGTGATGTAAAGAAGAAAAGTATCATGTTGGCATCGTAAGAATGCCAAGGAGAAGAGGGTCTATATAAACCCTCAACATATTGTAAGAGGCATCAATGGAAAAGTCGATTAGAACCTCCAAAGAGTATGTAAATGTTCTAAGTGTATGTTCTAAGTGTTCTACTTTATTAAAGAGAGAGTATCATCTCTATTTCTTTCCAATTCTAAAAAATGTGTCGTGTATACTAGTTCTCTTAGCATAAGAAACCATGACTAGTACATAAATGGGTTATAACGCCACTACATGTAGGGTCAGTTTTTACAAATAACCGACCTTATATGTCTAAAAAAATATGGGCACCACTTAAGACCTCTTGGGTCAGTTTTCTTAAAAAAACTGACCTTGTAGTGTAACTCTATAGGGTCGGTTTTCCAAATAACCGACCTTATATGTCTATAAAAAATATGGGAACCACTTAAGACCTCTTGGGTCACTTTTCATAAAAAAGCCGACCTTGTAGTGTAACTCTATAGGGTCAGTTTTCCAAAGAATCGACCTTATATGTTTATAAAAAACGAGGGCACCACTTAAGACGTCTTGGGTCACTTTTCTTAAAATAACTGACCTTGTAGTGTATCTCTATAGGGTCAGTTTTCCAAATAACCGACCTTATATGTCTATAAAAAATGCGGGCACCACTTAAGACCTCTTGGGTCTTCGCGCGACAAAAATTTGCTTGATTTTGGCTTCGCATGTCAATCTATAGGGTTGGTTTTTCCAAATAACCGACCTTATATGTCTGAAAAAATGCGGGTTAGACATCTTAAATCCAGTTTGCCTTCACACATGTATAAGCACCTCTAAGGTCAGTTTTTTCCTTATAACTGAACCTAAAGGGCTCCTCAGTCGACAATATTGTCGACCGACATCAATTTTGGATCCATTTAAGTTCACGCATGTATAAGCACCTCTAACGTCAGTTTTTTTACTTTTAACTGACCCTAAAGGGCTCCTCGATTGACAAATTCGTCGACCGAGATTAATTTTGGATCCAATTAAGTTCACGCATGTATAAGCACCTCTAGCGACGGGTTTTTTACTTTTAACCGACCCTAGAGCTCTTCTCGGTCGACGAATTTGTCAACCGATAACCTCTCAGTCGACAAATTCATCGACCGAGAAGGAGCCAGATTTCACATGTATAAGCACCTATAAGGTCAGTTTTTCCTTATAACCGACCTTAGATCTCCCTCAGTTGACGAATTTGTCGATCGATAACCTCTCGGCCGACAAATTCGTCGACCGAGAAGGAGCCATATTTTAGGTGTATAAACACCTCTAAGGTCAGTTTTTCCTTATAACCGACCTTATAGCTCTTTCGGTCGACGAATTTGTCGACCGATAACCTCTCGTTCGACAAATTTGTTGACCAAGAAGGAGCCAGATTTCACCTCTAGGGTCAATTTTTTCTTAAAACTGACCCTAAAGGGCTCCTCGGTCAGCAATATTGTCGACCGACATGAATTTTGGATCCAGTTTAGTACTTTTCAAGACAATATTGTCGACCCTAAAGCATTGGGATCTCAATCCCTTGTCTCATTATTGGGAATTCACATCCCTCAATACCACCATCATCACATTTGTTGGATCTGGGTATTCAAACCCTTATCCAAATAGGGGCTTAGTTCCTCACTAAACATGGTTATCACTTATCGTGTAACTATTACCTTCAAGTCATCTGACCTAGGTATTCAGGATACTTGTTACACAAGCATCTCACATAACTCATTAGGCATATTCAACTTCTTGTTGTCACCTCTCACTACGCAACAAATAAAATAATGGCTCACAAGGCCCATTACCATCATAGCTCATACCTGGTTACGCTTATTATCTCATGATACTTGCATGGTTAGTATACATGATAACAACCATATCAATTTCATATCTACATCATGCAATACAAAAATAACATCACTATTCCCTCATTAGGGTTCGAGTTTCCCATCTTTATCAATTAGGGTTTCACATAACATCATCCCATATTAAGGTTTCACATAACATTATCCCATATTTGGGTTTTGAACAACATCACCCTATATTAGGGTTTCACACAACATCATCCCATAATAGGGTTTCACATAACATTATCCCATATTAGGGTTTCACACGATTCCCATATTAGGGTTGTATAAGCACCTTAGAGCTCCTCAGTCGACAAATTTGTCGACTGATTTTCCCTCGGTCGACATATTTGTCGACCGAGAAGGAGCCAGATTTCATGTGTATAAGCACCTCTAGGGTCGGTTTTTTCCTTATAACCGACCCTAAAGTGCTCCACGGCCGACAATGTTGTCGACCGACATGAATTTTGAATCCAATTTAGTTCACGCATGTATAAGCACCTTTAGAGCTCACCTAGGTCGACGAATTTATCGACCGATAGCCTTTCAGTCGACAAATTAGTCGATCAAGAAGGATCCATATTTCACGTGTATAAGCACCTCTAGGGTCGGTTTTTTCTTATAACCGACCCTAAAGGACTTCTCAGTCGATGCATTTGTCGACCGACATGAATTTTGGATCCAGTTTAGTTCACACATGTATAAGCACCTCTAGCGTCGGTTTTGTACTTCTAACCGACCCCAGAGCTCCCCTCAGTCGAAGAATTTGTCGACTGATAACCTCTCGGTCGACGAATTTGTCGACCGAAAATGTGTTTGAGTATTTTTACATAACCAAACACGAGCACCACTTATCTTTAGCGTCGGCTTGTTTATTTTAACCGACGCTACAGATCGAGTCTCTCCTTTAAAATGGTCGAAACCTAGTCTTTCTCCCCCGCGAAACAAAATTTGTGTTCTCTTTTTCTCTCCTCCGGTGTAGATACCTTTTTCTACCGTGGATACCTTCTCTGCTTCTCTCCCGTGAAGCCATTGCCACCTTTCCACGCCGCCAAAGCCTTGCCTCCTCTCCGTGAAAAGAGCTCGTCGTCGCCGCCTCTCCACACTTCCACGAAGGTCGTCGCCTCTCCGTGAAGGTCGTCTCATTCTCCACGAAGGTCGTACCCATTTCCAAGTAAGGTAGCCGCTGTTTCAAAGTAAGGTCGCCGCCATTTCCAAGCAAGGTTCCCGAGTTTGTTTCCGGGTTATGATCCACCTTTCTTAGTCTTGGTAAGTGAGATATGTCTCTTTTTCTTTGTTTTTCTTATTATTCTATCTTCCCCTATCTTTTTCTTGGCTGAATCCATGACGTTCCATGGTGGAGCTTGAGATAATGGTTGAAAACATCTTCCACTCTCTTCTTTTTACCTTTTCAACATAGGGTTTGCTTCCTTTTTGGAGAAGGAACCAGCTTGGTGAAGAGGAGTGCCCAAGCTAGGGTTTCTTCCCCATTTTTCTTCAATCTACCTTGCTATTTCGAGTTTCTACATCATCTCTAAGGCGAGTTATATAACTTTATCCATGATTATTGTTCACTCTTATGTTACATGTACATGATTTTTCCTTAAAAATATTGATCCAAGTATAAAGATGTACCTTTACCTAGGGTGTGAGCTTGTATGATAGTTTTTTTATATCATCTTAGATGAACCCTACATCTTGTGCATGATTTTTTTGATGGAAGTGGTAATCATAGACCTTGTTTGCATATGGATAGCTTTTAATCTCTTAAAAGATGTATATTTCTAGGATTTCAAACTAATTTTTCCACCTCAGATTTTAAGCAATCTATCATTTTGTATATTATGATGTGATTATGAATCATTTTTGTCATGAATGTGTGGTTTTGAATGGTTAAGGTTGAGCATCAATGCTCCCCTCTCTCAGAATATATGAATCGTCATTTCTATTTCAGTTTGAACATTTCAGTGTACCCCTCGGTCAAAAATTTTATCAACCGAAATAATTTCAGTCGACAATTTTCTCGACCAAGGGGTACACTAAAATGTTTACTTAAATTTTTAGCGTCGGTTATTCTAAAAAATTGACCCTGTAAACTCTCTCGATCGATGAATTTGTCGAACGTTAACCTTTCGGTCGACAAATTCGTCGACCGAGGAGGATCCAGATTTCACGTGTATAAGCACCTTCAAGGTCGGTTTTTCCTTATAACCGACCTTAGAGCTCCCTCGGTTGATGAATTTGTCGACCGATAACCTCTCGATTGACAAATTCGTCGACCGAGAAGGAGTACACTGAAGTGGTTATTCAATATTTAGCGTCGGTTATTCTAAAAAAACTGACGTTGTAAACTCTCTCGATCGAGAAAATTGTCGACCGAAAATGTGTTTGGTCGACACTTTTCTCGGCCGAGAGTGTTTACAGTGTTCCTTTTTTTGGAATAACCGACCTTACAGGATCCTTTTTTCTCGCCTGGGTCAGATTTTTTACAACCTTTTGCATCAGTGTTTACTCTGTAAGGTTGGCTTTTTCTGGTCAAATAAACTGACACTATAGAGCAAAGTCTATAGCGACGACCAGTTAGGGGTCGGTTAAAAAGTGACACTGCAGGCTTAAAAAAACTGACGCAACAGACCATTCCTATACTAGTGCACCTTTAGTGGATGATAGTAATCCCTACACTACTATAGAAGAGGAAAATCCATGTGTAACCTATTACACCCCCATTCCAATATATGTTCACCTGTTGCACTACTATATAAATGTATTTATATATATATATGAATATATATATATATATATATATATATATATATATATACATATACATACATACATATATATACATATGTATTTATACATATATATGTATGTATGTATGTAGTATGTATATGTATATATATGTATATTTATATTTATATTTATATTTATATATAAATAATATATATATATATATATATGTATGTACGTAGTATGTATATGTATATATATGTATATTTATATTTATATTTAGATATAAATAATATATATATATATGTATATGACTCAAGTTCTTGCCAATATGTTGATGTTGTAAATGGAATCTATATATGTGAAATATTGTGTTTCATATATAGGTTGTGGCCTCAACCACTAGACATATATGAAAATATGTAGTATGGCATGTCTTGATATACATGTTTGTGGACCTTTATGTAAATGTTTATAGACACGTTAGAATGTTTATATTGGTTTAATTTATCCCTCTATCTCTGGTTATGTGGTAAATAAGTGATCGATTGTGTATTTTGTTTTGAGTAATATTTTTTAGTGTGACAGGGTTTTCATAAGTTTAAAAGGACATAGGACTTAGGTTTTGTGTCTTTTCTTACGTAATTTAACATATTTCATCATAGCTTATGCTTAGGCAGATATGTTAGTAGAACATGAATATAATGCAGAGAGTAGCTACGTCGTGCCACTAGGTGGCGTTAGGAGGTCGACACATGATGGTAGAGTGCATGATATGGGTCTGGAGCAGCCAACAATGCCTAAGTTTGACCCTACAATCATGGAAAATCTAGCTTTTCAATCAACATTTTAGAAACTCTTAGCGATGATTACACACTTAAAGGATAGAGTGTTTATACTTCAAGCTCGGGAAGACAACCCAAATTCAGAATGTTAGGGTCTCGAGAAGATGTTTGAGTGATTGAAATGTGTTACAGAGACTGATGACACGGATAGGGAAAAACTAACTGACATTGATATGTGGTTGACCATTCTTGGGAAGGTTGTTTACACGTTGAAGATCCTCAATATCCTAGTAGAGGATAAGGTGAAGAAGGTTGTTTACATGTTGAAGGGCAGTGTTGGACACTGGTGGACCATATAAGAAGATAAGAGATCAGGAGTTGTGATAGATTACGAAGAGTTATGGCAAGAGTTCGTGAGTCGTTACTTCCTAGACACATATCTGGATGAGAAGACAATGTAGTTTAAGAGGTTGCACCAGGGTTTGATGTCCATTATTGATTGTGAGGCTAAGTTTCTGGAGCTTTAAGATTTTTTCCTCATGTATCAAAGACAAAGAAAGAGAGGATCTAGAGTTTTGAAAAGGGTTAGAACTCTGAGTTGTATGACATCATATGCTTTGGAGAATAGAGAGATGTTTTCTAGCATTGTGGATTCTGTAAGGAGGATTGAGAGGTTGGGTCTTGAGAAGTTCGAAGCTAACCCTATGAAGAGGCTAGCTCAATTTCAAGAACAGTCAGCTGGTGACTTCAAAAGGTCATGGTTCTCATAGTAACAGTACCAAAAGTCACGATAACGATCGACTCTTTCTAAGATGAGATCTCAAGTACCATCACAGTGTTCCCTGAGTAAGGGTAGAGGTCTTAGCTTTCTACATGTAGGAGCAATAGTACATCATCAATATCAGAGATAGGGCCATCTATACTATAGTAAGAATTGAGTACTTGTCACAAGAGTGGAAAAGTAGGGCATTTGAGGTGGTTTTACCATATGAAAGATGAGGAAATGACACAACAAGACCAAGATTAGGGTTTTGATAATCATGACACCATTGACATATTATGGTTTAAATTGAATTATAGGTGATTAGAGAACTCAATCAAGCTATAGTACTTGAACTAATGAAGTTTATTTTAGGTAAGTTGGCCATGCATATTTGGCATAAATTATTTTGGTTTAATGCATTTTTATTTGTGATTATGCACATAGTTGATTTCAAGAATTATGAATTTATCCTCAAGAAGATATCATGTATATCTATCATTGTTTTCTTGGTTGTTTACTTATGGTAGTAGAGGATGTGGTTAGTCATTGCAGGAAAGAATGTTTCGCTCATCTAGTAGAGGACATGGAAGACAACATGTGATGGCTATATTCTATGCTATGAGTCAGTCTAAAGGAGCAGTCAATTCATGAGTCGTGACAGGCCAGATGGAACTTCTTCATTCTGACTTATCTTCTTCTTCTTTTGTATCTACTTTGGTTGACCCAGGTGTGACACACTCATTTATCACCAGAAAGGTGATAGATAGTTGTTATTTGTCTATTTGTGGTAGATTTGATATCCTTTTGTAAGAAACTCTTCTAGTTGGTTCTGCTGAGTTGTGAGAGGTGTGTCCATCTTACGTTCTTTCTTTCTTGTGATGCAGTATTCAAGTGGACCTTATGCCACTTGACATTCATGGATTTGATTTGATCCTATGGATGGATCCCTTGGTGAAGTACTAGGTTGTTTTGGACTGTAGTTTCAAGGTGGCAACGTTCTGTGATGGAGATGTCTATTGGACTTTCTAAGGAGATCTCTATGTGTTTGGGGTTTATCTTGATAGCAGAGAGTCTTACGAGACATAGGTGTGAGGCTTTCTAGGCACATGTCATGGATACCAAGAGGAGGAGTCCTAGTTTTCCGGAGGTATATGTAGTGTGTGAGTTCGATGATGTCTTTCCAAATGAGTTTCTAGGTGTTCCACCTCCTATAGAGATTAACTTTAAGATCAATCTAATTCTTGGAACACAACCAATAGCACAAGCACCGTATAAGATAGCACCAGCAGAGATGTAGGAGTTAAAGATACAGTTGTAAGAGTTGTTGAAGAAAGGTTTCATCAGACCTATCACTTCCCTTTGGGGTGTTCCAGTGTTATTTTGAAGAACAAAAATGTTTTCATGAGACTTTACATAAATTACCGCTAGTTAAAAAATGTCACTATAAAGAACAAATATCCATTTCCAAGGATTGATATCCTATTTGATTAGTTAAGAGGTGCTACAGTGTTCTCCAAGATAGACCTAAGGTAAGGATATCTCCAGTTGAGAATCATGGTGGGTGACATACCTAAGACTACCTTTAGGACTAGGAGCGGTCATTATTCATTTGTGGTTTTGCTATTTGGGCTAACCAATGCACTGGAAACTTTTATGGATCTGATGAACCGAGTGTTCATACCATACCTTGATTAATTTGTGGAGTGTTTATCGATGATATCTTCATATACTCCAGGGACATTCAGTAGCATGAGTAGCATCTTCTCTAGGTGTTGATATTAGTGAGGTATCTTTTCTTGGTTATGTTATAGCTTCTAAGGGTCTTTTTATAGGCCCAAATAATGGGAACAACCTAAGACACTGATGGAAGTCTGAATCTTCTTAGGTTTGGTAGGCTACTATAGGAGATTCATGAAGAATTTTAGTGTTGTAGTGTTACCCCTAACCAAGTTGACCAAGAAAGGTGTTCCTTTTTGTTTAGGATGACAAGTTTCAACATTCCTTCTAGTTGTTAACGGAGAAGTTGACTAGTGATCTAGTGTTAGTACTGCCAGAGAAAGGAAAAGACTATCTTCTATGATGCATTGAAGAATGGTTTGGGATGTGTGATATTGTTGGAGAAGAACATGATTTCTTTTGGTTCATGACAACTTAAGAAACATGAGGAGAACTACCCAACACATGACCTAGAGCTAGTAGCTATAGTTCATACCTTGAAGATTTGGAGGAACTATCTACATGAGGAGAAGTGACAGATCTTCAAAGATCACAAGAATCTTCAGTATATCTTCTCAAAGCAGGAGCTAAACATGAGGCAGAGATGATGGATGAATCTGATCAAGGATTATGACTGCAAGTTAGACTACCATAATGGAAAGGTGAAAATGGTGGTTGATGCTCTGAATAGGAAGTCATATTCATCATCATCTACAGACAAGGCACAATTACATTCCATGGTAGGTCAAAAGTAGGATATGTTTGTGTTGCTTCATCAAATGAAAGTGAAGATGGAGGTTTCCTTGTTGGCATGATTTCTAGCACAGTTGTAGGTTAAACCTATATTAATGTAGTAGATCAAAGATGCAAAAAAGGATGATACTTTAATATAGAATATCAGATCATAGTTTGGTAGTAGAAAGCATGATGGCTTTGATGATTCAGATGATGGGACAATTTACTTCTATAACAAGATAGTAGTTCCAAATTTTGATGGCTTGAGGAAGATCATACTTGAGGAAGCCCATTCCTCAATGTATGTGATGCACCCTGACATTATTAAGATGTACCACAACCTGAAGGACATGTGTTGATGGCCAAGTCTGAAATGTGATTTGATAGAGTTTATTGCCAAATGTCTATTTTGTTAGAAAGTCAAGGTGGAGCATCAGAAGCCCATAGGGAATTTACAATCTCTGTCGATATCACAGTGGAAATAGGATAGTTTAATGATGGACTTTGTGGTTGGTCTTCCAAGGATAGACAAGGTTCATGATTCCATATGGGTAATAGCTTACAGGGTGACCAAATTATCTTACTTCCTTCTAGGCAAGACAACATTTACAATAGAGAAGTTGTCTCATTTATATGTTGATGAGACAGTTTGTTTGCATGTTATTCTAGTTACCATTGTATCCGATAGAGGTCCTCAATTTACAAGTCTGTTTTGGGAACATCTGTGTACAACTTTAGGGACACAACTGAGGTTCAACACAACTTTTTACCCCATACATATGGTAAATCAAAAAGGACCATTCAGACATTGGAGGATCTGTTGAGGGTATGTGTTATGTAGTTTCTCGACAGTTAGAATGTAAAATCTGAGTTTGATCGAGTGTTCCTACAAAAACAATCATCAAAGGAGTATAGATATGGTAATGTATGAGGATTTATATGGGAGGTGTTGCTGATCACCTCTTTGTTGGTACGAGATAGATGAATATCAGTTTTTGGGTCCTACGGTAGTCCAGTTGATGATGAAGAAGATCAATGTGATACAACAACAATTGAAGATAGCTCAAGATAGGTTGTATACCATTAACTGTATGGAAAACCGTTAGAGTTCCAAGTTGGATAATGGGTGTACCTTAAGGTTTCTTCTTAGAAAGTTGTGTTGTGGTTTGGTAAGAAGGGTAAGTTGGCTCCTAGGTTCATGGGACCATATCCTATTTTGGCACGTGAGGGAAAGGTGGCATACAAGTTGGAGTTACCACCAGAGTGGCACTAGTTGCACAATGTCTTTCATGTCTTCATGCTAAGTAAGTGTCACCCAGGTACATAGTAGACATTACAACCAATGGAGGTTGAGTTAGATGAGGATGTTTCTTATGTGGAGGGTCATGTGTTGATCTTGGCAGGAAGAATGAAGAATCTAAAGAAGAAGGATATATCCTTAGTGAAGTTTTTGTGGCATCAATGTGATGTGGAGGAATCCATGTGGGAGCTATAGGATGATATGTGTAGGAAGTACTCGTCTTTTTTCGTGTAGGATTTCAGGGGAAAAATCCCTATTAGGGGTTTATTGTTGTGAGACTCATGACCTTGCTTTTTGGTTGAACATGCTATCTTACCTTAATTGGATGCTTAAAACATTCATTAAACCCTAATAGGTGCTTTGATATCATGTGACAAACCTATGTTTCATGTTTGTTCCAATCAGGACATTGTTTGAGCAAGTTATGCAATATTTGTGATTTTTAGGGCTTTTATGCAATTTACCCATAAATAAGGTTTTTCTTGTAATAAATCACATGATGTTTGTTCCTCACATGTTTTCATATCATTATTAAGATATTTTTACCTTGGGGAGCCTAGATGCACCATGGTTTTGTGGTGACATCTACCTAGGAATGAACTTAGAGTATCCTCTCCAAGATGAGTAACCTTAACACGATTATTCTTCTAGTTTGGTGGGATCCGATGGATATCCTTGGTTTTTGAGATCTGATTGTAGTCCCTTGAGGTATTAAGGTTGATGGTTTTCTCTTTTGAAGAGCCCTAGATTGATGGTTCACCAAGGGAGGTGCAAATTGATGGTCGTGTTAGGGTTTCTACCTTGTGACCAAGGATGTCAAGATCTGATCGTCACCCTACTTTTTGAGGTTCACGGATCACCTAGAATTTAATATTCTATGTTTTCCCTATCTCCCATAACTGATTATATACTTAGATGTGCATGGATGTGATGTTTTTGATCTTGGACACTTCACAATCATGGCTAGACACCTCAGCCTTCTCTTCTCTCTCATCTTTAGATTTATATTCCTCTCTCCTCTCATGCAACCAAATCCTTTGGACCCCTTTTCTTCTTCTT
This sequence comes from Alisma plantago-aquatica, assembly GCA_963693085.1. Lineage (NCBI taxonomy): Eukaryota > Viridiplantae > Streptophyta > Magnoliopsida > Alismatales > Alismataceae > Alisma > Alisma plantago-aquatica. The sequence continues at coordinate 1,407,218,088 of OY856409.1, read as the reverse complement.
TCTACTCAGATCTTGTGCCCCTATCTTGGTGGTAAATAAGGAGATCAAGTAAGAAGAAGCTTGGTCGATCTTGCTTACATGTGCACCTAGGGTTTGGATTTACCCTCATTGAGGTCGTGTAGTAATTCCTTGCTTTGCTTCCTAGTCTTGTTGAGTGATATATCCCTCCCTTCCTTCATTTTCCTTAGTCTATTTGAGTGATATATTCCTCCCTTCCTTCATTTTCCTTACATCCCTACCTTCCTCTCTCTTATTTTTGGTCAGATCCATGGTGGAGCTTGAGCTAGAGGTTGAAGACACGTTCTTTCTTGCTTCTTCAACCTAGGGTTGGCCAAGTGGAGTGCTAAAGATAGGTTTTTCTTCCCTCTTTCCTCAATCTACCTTGATGTTTAGAGCTTCATCTTCATCCTTGAGGTTAGTTGTATAACTTTCTCCATGTTTTTTGCTTACTCCTATCTTGCATGTACTAGATCTTGCTCAAAAATGTAGTGCTAAGAAGGAAGATGTTATCCTTGCCTAGGGTTTCAGCATATCTGGTAGTTTTGAGTAGTTAATCTCTCTGAATGTATTCCTAATCTTTGTGCACGACCATTCCTTGGTAGTGGAACATTTATACCTTTCATGCATGTGGTAAGAAATGGCTTTTTCTCACTTCAACGATGGTTCTTTCTTAGGGTGTTTTAGTTGTTTTCCCTCCTTATTTTGCAATTTGATGGTTTGATTTTGGTGTTGTTTTGTTTTACCTTCTTGTGCCAAATGATTACTTTTACTTAGCTTCTATTTGTAATTTCTATTCTTGAGAAATGATGGTTTTAGTGCTCCAACATGTGGAGCAAGTTGATGGTCTTCTTCTCTCTCAAAACTAGTGGTTTTATTTAGTGTTTGAGACTTGTTTTTCACCTAATGATCCCAAACTATGGTCTCACTAGATCCACACTCAATTGTCCTTCTCGGTCCACATCTTATATACTTACTGGCTCATGACTCGATGGTCCACAACTAATGGCTTCACTTGTTCAACATTCCAATCATTTTCTGGTCTACATTTGATGGTGTACTTGGTTCTAAAGTCGATGGTTTCTCTAGTTCTATGGTTGTTGGTTTTCAACCTATGGGTTTGTTGGAGTAAGTTTTGATGACTTACATGGTGTCCACATATGATGGTGGACCTAACATCCACAACCAATGGCCTTTCTGAAGTCAACAAATGATGGTGTCTCAAGCGTTACAATCGATGACCTTTCTAGGTCAAGTTTGATGGTTCATCTAGGTCATAACTCAATGGATTTTCTTGGTGTGATTCTAAGGTTTTTATTTTATGGAATCTAGTGGTCTTGGTTGAGGTTTTGATTCAATGGTTTGGTTTTGATGTTTCTATTCTGATGGTTATGTTTTTTCTGAGTTATAAGTATTAGTTGTGAATATTACAAATTAAACATGGAAATCAGATTGAAAAATCAAAATGCTTTCTAGATTACCACTATGCCCCTACTTATGGTGTTTAAAACAATATCATGAGACTAAGAAGAATAATAAAAGCAGCACACCTCCAAAACATGTACCCTCAAGTTCATCAAACTAATTAAAAGATGAAAGTACTCTCAATTATAGAACATAAGAGGAAACAAAAAAGAGGCAAAATTATAAAAGACCGCTCACACCTTCATCTTTGATGGTTCTCCCATGCAAGGGAACATGATGTCGACCCTGGCATGAATAACAGAAGCACCTTGTAAAGCAAGTAACATGTGGAGAAAATTACATTCAGCCATATCGATGCTTGTCGGCCCCGACTAGAGCAAAAGGAGGAGAAAAATATCGTGAATCCCATAGCATAACCGTTAAGTAAGACATGTTTGGACGCTCAAGCTAACACTGCCATGAATGGTAAAGAGCAGTAGATTGATAACCATAGTACAAGAACTAAAATGATGACAAACCATGGCAAAAACAATGACAATGAGATCAAGTGGGGAAGGCTAGAGAGTGGGCATTTATAATCTAAATGATCGGTGTCAACAGGAATAAAAAAGGAAAAAGGGAAAACAATAGTATACCTTGAAATCTGGAGAAGCGTAGGTCCATAAGGATTCAAGAGGATACATGGATCAGATGTCGTATCTAGGTGAAGGTCAGAGGGTTTCCAGTGATGTCGATGTGTCTATAGGATCAACCAAATTTGTAGGGGAGATTTTAGTCCATCTATGCAATGAAGGAAGACTTCAGGTTGCCGTATGGTAACATTTCTTACTCACCAATAGTTCACCATCCATGTTCATCCATGTACACCAGGAATAACATTTAACATAGGGAAAAGGATGTACGTAGTCACCAATTGGATGGGTGTGAGAGAGGCGAGACTTTTTGGAGGTGTTAGGTAGATCCAAGAAGCTTTATAGAAAAGGGAAGGTTGCAACTACTTTTAAGGTTTGGGTATGAACTAGACTATCTGATAATAGAGTAGGGTTTTTTGGAGTCATACACAACATGGGATAATAACTATATATAAGGGTCTACGATGGGTGAGAACGTTTGGTGAGAAGAAAATAGAGAAGGAGAGGAAAAGAAATGAAAAATAAAGAGAAAAATTAGAGGACGTAAAGATATGTTGTGAAAAAATAGGAAAGGAATTAGGGAGAAAGAAACCCTCTGAATATATGATAAAGAAAATAGGCATGACAAATAATATCTAAAAAAACCGTATTCATGCTGATTTTTTATTAAGGTGAGATTAAAATGTTATTCTTTTTCTTTCCTAAATGAATTGGGGAAGCAATCAATGTCTTATTAATACCGAATTTGGCACCTAGGCCAATTTGGACCCAATGAGTCTGATTTTAACATTATAATTGGGTTTTGGATATTTCTTTATGACTTCTAATATATTATTGGTTTAAATCTGTTTCCTTAATATTACTAACATATATCACATTTGTTATCAATATATATTATTTAGAGTCACTTATCATAAAATGTCTACCGTGATGGTCATATGATATTATATTGTAAGAAGTTATGACATTTTACTCATTAATCTCAGTATTTCCGTTAATTCAATATTTAATTAAATAATTGAACATTATTAATATATATATGGACATGCAAATACCAATTATTCCAAAGGATTGTATACATCTTACTAAACATATATTAGCCATTATTTGCATTTTAGTTAGAAAAGGAAACGTATACGACATATTTAATGCAGTACATGTTAGTACATAATTAAAATTTTATGTAAATGTGTTTAATTTTATCCTTGTTTGGTCAAATCTAAGGAACCAATCGTACTAACCTTCTTCACAAAATACAATAAAATCCTAGGGTTTTGGTTTGTTAGGACACTCAACTCCTTAAAAGGATTTCACCCTCGAGATCTAATCATAAACATATTATCAATCATTTATACTTCACCCTTTGAAAGGTTTAACCTATAAGCCAAGCTAAGAAACATCAAGGTACTAGGGTTACTTATGTATCTTTTAGTTGTGAATATTTTAGGGGTATATGTTTTCAATATATCACTTAACCAACTAAGTGGTCATACTCACCTAGAGTTGAGTTTTTGGTCTTGATTTTTCTAACCTAACAACCTTAAGGTTCACATAAACATCCAAAAAGTCAAAGGGTACAAAGGGTAGGTCAACTAAACCTTTATATCAAGACATATCTTTGTCATCAACTTCACGCACAAAAGTAGGGTTATTCTAGGGTTTCCCTTTTAAGACATCATACACCTATCCGTTGTGACTTAGTTCAAGAAACTTTAATAACATCCTGAAAACCTTTTCGTTTGTACATATATATTATAAGGAAAAGTAAATTGATGTGAAAACTTTGTGATAGAAACCTAGAGATAGGGACAAAAATTAATACTAGAAACCAGGTCACAATTTGCTCTTTTAACATCTCCTTATCCTACTACCTCAATGCCTCCTAACCTAACTCCATCCTCAAGTCAAACCTCATTATATTCAAGGGTACATGTCATAACTCAACCTAAAGTCTCATCACAATAGGCTTTACTAATCATGATTCCTATGTGTACCTCATATGATCTTAAATCATCCTTTCATCGTTTAATGAACATCATAGGTCAATCTTAGAGTAAATATCTCACTTATAGGGTAACTATGTAATGAAAGTGTTCTAATTAGGAAGACAAAAATGAAATAGTTAGAATCTCACCACTATGTCTTTGATGACATTTTGTAAGTAGGGGGACGGACGAGGGGATCCACTCCCTACTAAATTTGAGGAATGAATCCATCTATTTCAAACACCCTTAAAAGGTATATTGAGTTAGATGTATTTTTTCCTCACATGGTGGTCAACAAGAATAACTAGAGTGTATCGACAGAATCATATGTCATGATTATATTTAATTTTTACCAAAGTACATCATCATCTCCCATATAGGTTTTACATGAAAGTTACAACATAAGGATATAAGTAGACGGATATCTATCTATCTCAAGCTTATCTACGCAATTTCTCCACCTAGTAGGCTGATGTCACCAATTCTAGTCTTCCAAGTCCTACACATGGGGTTGGAAGCATACCCCAAAAGAAGAGAAAAAGTAGAAGATATCAACAAAACACTAGTATGTGCATATAAAATATGGATTGAGAAACTTAAAGAAAAAAGAATTAAAACATATCAATTCTTTCCAAAGAAGAGAAAGACATTTAAAGCAGACAAACAATAAGAGATTTCTTGCCTTGAAACAAATGTCTTGATGATAATATCACAAAACATGAAAAGTTTCCTGGTGAGTAATAAGGAGACTAGCATTGTGACGACTCGTCACGCTAAAAGAGATTATTAAAAAATAACACACGACCAATCACTAATTAACCAAATAGCTAGAAAAGACAGATTACTAAAAATAAATTGAACATTACTATCTTGTCTAGAAACATTTGCATAAATCTTCAGAACTTAATAAGAGCATATACCATATCATGTATTTACATATTTGTCTCGTGGTCCTAGCCACAACATGTATACAAAACATATTGTTCCACATATTTTCATGCCATTTACAACATCTGCATACAACCAAAGATTTGAGGCAATATACATATCATCTATAAAACATCCCCCTGCCTAAAACTCAGAGTATAGGGATGAATCTAGAACACTCTATATGCAAGCCAACCTTCTACTCTTACTATTCTTCAATCCGCACTTCCTCACCACCTCAAACCTGAAAACATCATTGACAATCACCGAAATATATGTGGTGACCCGCGAGAGTGAAATCCATGTCACATCAAGAGATAAAACTCTCAATAACACTTATTCATTACAAAAAATTATTTAATTAAATAGATTAGTCTGATTAAGTAGGATAAACATATATCATATTACCAGCATGACTATTTTCATACTTAGATGAACAAAATAAGCTATCACTTATTGATTCAATTAGATTTCTCTTATAGCATTAATTAACATCTAATAGTACAAGGCAAGGGTTGACATCCAATGTGAATCGTGTTCAACTCTAAACTAATATACTACATGACTGGATTACATCTTTTATTATGCCATGGGGAGTTTTTGGTATACCACTAAAATCCAACTGAAAACTGCTAAGACAAAATCAATTCCATACAAGATAATGGAGAGATGAAATCCTATGAATTCATCCACCCTTTGTCAGTATGAGCCCACCGTAGTGACATATATGTCAATTTGAAAAATTTCCTAGTTCACCCTTGATATATAGATCAAGGCACTAGTAAAACATGGTATACAAAACCTTATCATCCAAGGTACAACCAGAGTTGTCCTCACTCACATCACATATATTGAACTATAATCATACAAGATATGGCCTCGACGATTCTCCTACTAAGGTATGACCACAATCATCCTCAAAATCATGCATATACTTAATAGTATACGACTCTGAGTTTCCATTAGAGGAATACTCATTTTTCCATCCAGCAAGTCTTGACACTGGAATGAATCTACATCACAAATCACTACATGATTAGGGTTTCACTTAGTTATTTAATGCCAATTAGGTGAGTTAAGGCTGCATCAATAAAGTTATCCATAAACCCTAAAAGAATACTACAAAAACATGAGTATGTTGTAGCTTTCGAATATATAAAATATATGAAGTACATTCTTATCACATCATCATGGTACCATTCCCTGTCACATAAATAATAGGGCTACACCTTCATTAGGTCTCAACCATGCCCAAGGGTTATTAAGAACATCACATCACATCATTTCTTACCATGACATCATCATCTTTCCATGCTTTGCCAAAGGCTCAACAACCCATTCATAAACATTTGGTAGACAAGTTTAACATAACATTGCATTAAGAAACCATGATGTTCATACGGTAACATATTAGGGTTACAACAACATGGAGAGAGAATATTCCTTCCTCACATTATTCATTCAAGAATTCTAAGTATGACTAACCATCGCCATCTATTTGCATTAGGGTTAGGTTCAACAAGAAAAAAATGAATTGAAGGCACAAATTAGTACATAATGATAAACCATATATCTTAGTATCCCCATTGAATCATGACTTCTATGAGGTTAAACATGACAATCGGATTACATACAAACAATACCCTTGAATCATATGTCTAGTAAAACCACCGAGTTGTGACCTACATGAGTCACCAACTTAACCTAGTCAAGCCATCATTTTTTGAGATAAAAGGCACCATTGTTTACTGGCTCAGAAGACCCATCAGTTGTGGACACCAGATCCATCATCGATTGTGAACCATAGGATCACCATCGGATCATGAAACCAGATGAACCATTGGTTGAAACCATTTGCCTCAGGAACAGTGAACCCATCCAGGTAAGGAACATTGATCAGAGAAACCATCGAGTTTGGAACCAGAACAACCATTGGATTTTGACCCCATTGAGCCATTGTATAAGGACCATTGAGTCAGAGAAACCATTGGTTGTAGACTCAAAAGATCCATCAAGTTAGGAACCTAATGACCATTGAGTTTGGTCAACAGGTGGAGAAACAAGCTTCTGAGAAGCAAGTAAAACCATCAGATTTGGGAGGGGATAAGCCCATTGAGTTCACCACTTGAAGGATTACCAAAACCATCATTTCTTGAGAATATTAACTTCCAAAATAGAACTAGGTTAAAAAAATTAGTTGACACAAGAAGTCAACCAAAATAGCACTAAGAAAAAAACTATTGGGTTTGCCTCTCAGGGAGGGAAGTCATCTCGAAACCCTAGAAAATTACCATCATTTGTGAGAGAGAAAGTCGTTGTATTCCACATGAAAATTAGATACAATGATTTAAATATCAAAGGAAGGTCATGTACAAGGTTTAGGGTTCATGCAAGTGGATAATTACTCCAGGGTCATCAGTTAAGCTTAAACCCTAGGTAAAGATAAGTTCTTTCTACTTAGAACTAAATTTTTAAGCAAGATCTAGTACATGCAAACTACAAGTAAGAAACTAACATGGAGAAAGTTATATAACTCACCTCTATGTAAAAGAAGAAGATTTAAATAGCAAGGTAGCTCTAGGGAAAGAAGATAAAAACCATAGTTTGACCACTCAACTTGGCCAAGCTAGATCCTTCTCCAAAAAGGAGCCAAACCATAGGTTAAGGAAGAAAAAAGGAGACATCTTCAAGGTCTAGCTCAACTCCACCTCCACCATGGATCTAACCAAGAAGAAGAGAGAGGAATGTTGTAAAGTAAGGAAAATAAAGGAAGAGAGGGAGATATCACTTACTTGGGTCAAGGAACAAAGCAAGAAAGCTCCAAACAACCTTCACAAGGGTAGATCCAAACCCTAGGTCACATGTAAGAAAGATCATGCACCTATTTCAACCTTGATTTCCTTCCTCTTCACCAAGAAAGTGGTGACAAGATCTAACTACAAAAAGGAAGAGAGAGGGTCCACAGGGTTCAGATACATGGGAACTGGGAGGTATATATGGTGATGGGTGAAAGGGGGGAGAAGGTTGAGGTGTCAAGACAAACTTGCCATCTGCCCATGGTCAAAAGCATCATGTCCATGCAACCTTGCTAAAACATCAGATGTGGAACTAGGGAAGCCATAAAATCTTGAACTCCCAAGGTAGCCATAAACCTCCATTGTAATATCCCTGACCTAGGTCATGGATTAACCCTAGAAGTTTTTTCTTGAGTAAGTTGTTTAAAAACTTTTTTTAATCTTTTGAAAAGTAATTAAGACTCTTGTAGAGTTTAAATTTCAAGTCCGAGCTTATTTGCAAACTGTTTGTGCATTATATGATAGTTTGGGTATAAAGTGCAATTAACCCAAGATAAGGGGCTATATTACAAAATGTCACATGTTTAATGTAACTAATGTATTTTAGTAACATAAGAGAGATAATTATGCTAAGCAATGGCTTTTGAAAAGTCTAAATTTCAAATTGAAACTTGTTTGAATAATGTTAGTGCATTGTGCACCAATTTTGGTACAAATTGTAATTTACCCAAAATGTAGGTTGATATGCAAATTACCACCTCTAGAGTGTCCCTACTACCTCCTAGTATTATTTAGAGGAGATAGAAAGAAGGATACACCATGTTTGAGTGATGGTACTCTTGGTGATGAAAAGACCAAGAAAGGGGTAGAATGTAAAACCCTAACTTGAGTTGTATAAAGTTGAAAAGCTTATATATGAGTGCTTATTGACCAAGGAGCCATAGGGGGAGACTCATATAGTTTTGTGGACACTTGTAAAAGGCCATGATAGGTAAAGAACCTCAACTAGATGAAGGGTATCTGTTTACAACTTCCTTAGAAAAGTTGTATCGGGTTGTGAATAAAGTGGTGATTTAGTTGATATATCTTATTCAAAGAGATAAGTAATGGACGAAATTTCATCTGTAGATTATCCTCAATTGTTTTTCTTGTCAAGATAAATACAAATTCATGCATGTACACAGGTCAAACATGCATGGAGATGTGGCACCTAGTAGCTTAAATTGATGACACCTCCTATACACACTTTGTCATCAACCTCAAGTATATATACCCTTCTTATCACACACTAGTGATATTTTTCTAATTTTACCACTCTCTTGCTCTAAGATATCATACATAGAGTCTTGGTGTCATTCATAGGTGAAGTGGTATCGTTCATAGGCCTTGGGTATCGTCCATAGCAAGTTGATATCGGCCTAGCAAGGTGATATCGGCCATGGTGGAGTGATTTTGGCTACAAGTGAAGGGGATATCAACCACAAGTTATGGCATATCATGCATGAGTAGTGAGATATCATTTTAGGTGCTAAGGAGAAATAAGGAGCTCAAGTCTTACCCCAAAGGTGAGGCCATGATCATCTTCAACCTTGGATTGAAGCATGAATGTAGGGTTATAATCTTCCTTTCTTTTCTTCTTCACCAAATGCTTATCCATGGCGATTCTTTGCATATAGAGGAGTTGTGAATTTCATATTCAACCTTGAGAATGTGAATCTTTGGAGCTTGGATATTGAAAGTTATTCTTGAGGTAGGTTATATAACTTGAGTCCAATTATATTATTATGCACCTTTAATTATGTCATACTTGTTGATCTACTTGTAATTTCAATTTCTCTTGAATAATTGATGATCCTATGAGTTCTGAAAGATTCATGGGACTGTGATACATGACTTAGAATAGTAAGAACAAGAGTCTATAGGTTTATGGTGATGACATCATCAAGGGTAAAGTGATATTGGGTTGAAGCACACACCTCCAACCTGATATGGTGAAGGAACCCTATATGTTATGAAAACCGATATACCTTGGAACCCCACACCCCTATCGGTTTGTACAATGGGTTGTACAAGGTTTAACCAATTGTCTAGCATGTCACTTAACCCATGGTGAAGGGTATGCCAATTCCATGAAGGTTTGAAGTGGCATGAGCTTAAGGGCCTAACCCGATATGGTGTGTGATGAATGAACATTCATCATGAAATACAACTATCACCTTGGGACCAATTCAACTCTATATATGCTATTTCACTCAATATGAATCATAATGTGCCAAACTACTTAATTGATTTGATTATCAAGGTTTTAACTAAATATTGTTCATTTAATGCAGGTTTTTACAAAGCTTAATAAGTAGGTAGGATCCGCCTTCATCTATGACTCTGGTCTAGGAATCAAACCAAGACCATTTGAGCCCATGTCATCCCAAGACCGTTTGAGTCCATGCGATCCCAAGACCGTTTGAGTCCATGTAGTCCCAAGACCGTTTGCATCCATGCGATCCCAAGACCATTTTAGCCCATGTGATCCCAAGACCTTTTGAGCCCATGCGGTCCCAATACCGTTTGAGCGACAGAGACCGTTTGAAGAAATCACTCAGCCGCAAAGGGTCGAGTAATGCATTGAATCAAGATCGCGAAGTAGACTCCTGACCACAGCCGTGGTGGTCCAAACGGTCGTGGTCTTCTGCCATTACCACGACCGTGTGACGTGGCCACAACCGTGGTGGACCATCCCAACGCCTGACTTCATACTCACCACGCCCGTGCAAGACGGCACGGCCGTGTGGCAGCTACCTCGCCACGACCGTGGTGTCTTGCCACGGCCATGGCATAATGCTATAAGAACTCAATTTCACACTCACCACGCCCGTGTAATTCACCATGGTCGTGGGAGAACAGCTCTACCGCGACCGTGGTACCTGACCACAGTCGTGGTGCGTCGTCTTCAACCTCTGACCAGCACCTATTTACCCTTCTTAATCAAGGTCGATTGGGGGTGATTCACAGATCAAATGGGGTCGCCCCGAGGCCTCCGCACCTACAGAAGAAGGATAGAGATCATTTGATAGTTCGGAGAGCCACTAAATCGATTTACCAAGCAGACCCTCTACTGATCATTTGTGGAGTATTAGCTCGATTCTGATCCTAGATTGAATAGTTGCTACTTGAAGACCGTGTAGAGGTGATTCACAGACCATTTGATACCAAGACCATTTGCTAGCAAACGGTCTACAGACCATTCACCCATCTTTGTCTCACGAAGACCGTTTGGTTGGAAGCGTTGACCATTTGATTTCATATGGTTTCCAAACTGTTTGCTGCTGCCAATCAGTGAAGACCATTTGATCAATGCACATGAAATCGTTTGCTCTCAAACAGTCTCCAGACCGTTTGGTAGCAAACGGTCTGCAGACTGTTTGGCACCAAACGGGAGACCGTTTGGAGGAGATTTTTTTAAGACCAAAATTGTTTGGACTCTTTTAATCCAAGACCGTTTGGGGACAGTCCGGGGCCTATAAATAAGACCCCAAGGGTCCTCACTTGGTATCAGTTCCGAGACGCCGGTAGGCTGCCTGTATATAGACCTGATCCAAAACCAGTCTAGTCCTGGCCAGTTTCATTCCACCTATTGCCCGTGTTGTAGCCAAGGAGGCTGAGGAGAGAAGGAAGACAGAGCGAGGAGATTGTCTGGTCTGTCTTGGCATCTCCCGTTCGCGCCCAGATCTGCTTCGACACGATGTAGAAGGTCGTATTTTCTTCACCGAGCTGCGACTACCTTCTGCATCGAGTTCATGGTGGATTTCTCTCTCTTTCTCGTTCTTCTTATTTCTCGCATCATGAGCGATTAGTACCTTTTTGTTGGGGTGTGGGGACTAGCACCGCTACCCATGCAGCATGTTATTTTGTTAAACTTTCCAAGGCAATGTATATAACTCTTCATTTCATTGTTAGTCTTTATGCTCGTAGTTTTATTAATTGCTTGCTTTCATCTTGGTTCTTCCTATGTTGTGAGAACTTTTATATGTGGGATTGGATGTCGTTTAACAAGTTGACTCCCAAACTAGAAATAGAATGGGATTCCTTGAGGTCGTAAGTATATGATCAGTGAGGGGATGAGCCATCTAGCCTTCGATGATGCTTCTGTGAACCTAACGCCCTTACGGGGGTTCGCAGCCTTAGTTGGATTTTGTATCTTCTTGTTAATCGTCGATGTTTGCTCATATATTAATCTTCTGCTTGCTTATCGATTAATGTGGTTGAATCCCAAACTAGAAATAGAGTGGGATTTCTTCGGAGCCGTAAGTAAAGTGATCTGGTTGGTGACGAGACATATGATGCCTAAGGTGATGCTTACGCAAACCTAACGCCCTTACGGGGGGTTTTGTAGCAGCTCTTTTGGGATTGTTATATCTTGCCTGGATTGTTTTCAAATGAATGTGTTTGCATGTGTAGCGGTGGTGAAACTCGATGCCATCCCAGTGATTCCATATCATTGATCTAAACCCAACTTCAATTCATCTTTTTACTTTCTTGCTATTAGTTTAAGTATCCTCAAGTGAATCAACCATTTTAAACATTAGCCTTAATTCGAACTAGACTAGACTGACAAAGATTCTGAAAAACGTTGTCCTTTGGGTTCGATCCTAAACTATACTGCAATAAGACTTGTCCGCTTGCAGGTGGTGTTATTGCACTTTGGTTTTGGTAAAAGCTCAGGGATTTCAACCCCGAGTGAGTTTGTTAGTGCAATTTTAGCCACGTCAGTGTGAAGAAAACATACACCTCATACCCGATATGGTAAGCACACATACACCTACAAGGTGATATGGTAAGAAAGCATACACCTCATACCCGATATGGTAAGCACACATATACCTCTAAGGTTATATGGTAAGAAATCATAAACCTCATGCCTGATATGGTAAGCACACATACACCTCAAAGGTGATATGGTAAGCAAGCCTACACCTCATACCCGATATGGTAATCACACATACACCTCAAAGGTGATATGGTAAGCAAGCATACACCTCATACCTGATATGGTAAGCACACATACATCTGTAAAGTGATATGGGTAGCAAGCACACACATATTAACCGATATGGTGGAAGCACCTCAAAACCCATTTGAAGGAAAGAACCTCAAATGTAAGGTACTTCATGGAGTAACACTTGAAGTATCTCATATCAAGGCATACATTAGGAGGTAAGGAGTTTAATGAATATTGATTAAGTAGGCCAATTTACCTTAAAAGAAAGGTTGAGGCAACCTAATAAAGTATGATGTAATCAACATCCTAGTGAGGATGAGAGAGAAAGTCATACTTTTGTGATAATCATGTAATGAGCATACATTATTACTCCTAATATGTGTAGGTTATGAATTAGGGTTTGATCCTTGATAATATGATCCTGAAACCCTAAAATGGTTAATAATGGGAAACCCTAACCCTAATGAAGGGTGATGGTATAACTTTTAAACCCTAATCGATAAGAAAGGGAACCCTTACCCTAATGATGGAATAGTGGTATTACCCTTGTATTGCATGGAGTTGATATGTATTTGATATGGCTATTATCGTGAAATACTAACCATGTAGGTATCATGAGATGATGAGCATAGCCAGGTATGAGCTATGATGTATTATATGATAAAGATTTAAATGGACCTTGTGAGCCATGTGAGATGCTTGTACAACAAGTATTATGTATACCTTGGCCTGAGGACCTAGAGGTAATTGTTACCAGATAAGTGGTAACAATGTTCAGTGATGAACTAAGGGTTTGAATACCTAGATCTAGTAATCATGATTGATAATGCTAAGGGATGAGAATTCCCAGTAATGAGATAAAGGATTAGGATCCTAAATGTTATATGTGTTCCAAAGATTAGAAAAGTATTTGATAGATGTATTACACCTTTCTTTGTAGCATATATTATAATAATTCATCTTTGAAACTTGGTTGATGCTAAAAGATAATGTAATGCACCTAATTAATCAAGTGGAATGTCATCATTAGTGCCCTGACCATAGATCCATCAACGTCAATAGCTACTGAATGGTGAAATGGGTTTTCCCATGGAATTTCCTGGAGTGCATATTTTAAATATGTGGGGGTGATGGGTATGAATATCCTTGTGCACTAATGAGGATTGATGTGAGATATCATTCATTTTAATTATGGGATGCATGTCTCATAATCTCCCGACGATGATGAATGTTGGGGATGGATAACTGACATCTCCCTGAAGAGAGTGCATGTTGTGGCTGTAACTCTATAGTGAAGAAACTAGTATACCCTAGTAAGCTAATTGCAGTTGACATGAGATGTCCTGCTAGTGGTCTCGCACTGACCGAGATGGCAGAGGTCGTGGCATCTGGCTCTTCCATTGACCTTGTATGGTATAGATTCTTTATGTAGCCATCGACGGTTGGAGCATGAGAGGTATACCTCATATCTTCAAGGCATAAGTGTGATTGTAAATATGTAATCAGTTGTGTAGCGTATTTGCTTAAGGATTAAATACGAAAGGCATTGGTTGATGTTACATTTCTTTTATACATCTTAAATGGATATATATTATACATGTTCTTAATATTCCTTATAAAATTAATAGATGATTTACTGCTTTATCATATATAGTTGCAATGCTTTAGAAGATGATATTGCTTTACTCTTCTTAAATAATGGTTAAATCCTACTTATTAAAGTAAAAGAATCTTCTACTCAGTTTTATACTATTTATCTGTGATAATAATATTGTTGGAAGAGAGTTATATCTCTCATTGGGACATGGGTCTCACCCCATTGGTCACCAACATTTTTAGGTGGATGCAGACGATGAGGTAGAGACCATACAACAGAGGGAGGACAATATCATCTGGGGTACTAGTAGCATCTTAGGTTGAGTGTACTATATGTCGTGTCTTGTAGATATAAGTCCTATGTGTTGTCTCTGTACTCTTAGGTCTTTGGAGTCAGTACATAATGGTTTTATGAATGATCTAGGATTTTGACTCGTATGCCTCGAGGTTTATGTTTCTTATGTATAGTTTTGGCAAAGAAAATATTATATGTTATCCTCGGTATGAGATGGTACTGTGTATATACAATATGAACCATGATGAATATAGTACTTTGGTTCTCTTCTTAAAAGTTTCCTGTAAATGGATCTCCTTACAAAATGGTTTTAATTTTTAGTGATTTTTGTTAATCCACTTATTATGGTTATTCTGTAATTATTTATTGGTGACGGTTTGATTTATTATCGGATCATCACATCCATAGCATGGTGTGTGGGATTTTAGGGGAGGTAGAGAAGGTAGCGGAAACAACAACAAAAATTTCTCCTCCCCCGAACCCATGCCAAGGAAACGCGTCAATGTCTATACAATAGGAAAGTAAGGTTTATGGAATCATACCTTGTCCCAAGGCTTGCTCGGCGAGAATACCTCACGCGTTGCACGGTCTTTACCTCCGGTCTTGGATGGTGTCTGTGCAGCTCCTGGTCGCACCGGTACTAACGACTCTTGGTCTCACCGGGACTGTCGGGATTGACAGTTGTCTTCCAAGCGGAAAAAATCTCCCGCCTCTGAAGTTGTCCACACGGACCATCTGGAACTCCAATCTCCTTGTTCCACAAGGAATTGGAAGGAGTCGCACCCTCCTGTCGGCGTACTAGTCGCCAACACACTCTACTGCTACCAGTCGCTTTCTGCAGTTGTCTTTCCCTTGTTGTGCCTCCCTTATCAGGTAGCACTTGCTTGGGCTCTCTCGGTTACCAAAACTAGAGAGAACGACAACTTTACAGAGCAATTGGTTGCATTGAGTTGTGTCCAGAGAAGCCCCCAAAACCCCTATATGTAGGAAGGTCATGGGACATGGTTCTCTATCCCCGGCAATGCAGGACTAAAGTAGGAGTAGAAGGGTTTCAAATTTTCCACAAAAAACAACCAAATACATGACCTGAACCGATCATTTAAACCTTGAAACGGTCGGTTGGGGACTTGAGCCGATCGATTGACACCTCAACCGATCATTTGGGACCCATGAAATGATCGGTTCACTTATGAACCGATCAGTTCGTGGTCCTGATCAGTTCTTGATTGACTTTCCTTCTTTTATTTCAAATCGGTATCAAATACTAATCCTTGTTCCAATCGAATTGGGCAAGTGAAACAAAAAGAAGTTTCTCACCGATCCTATTTTCCCAACTTGCTCGGTTGCACCATATGAACCGATCATTTCAACACTTGAACCGATCGTTTCACCCTGTCCATGCGCCGGTCGACTCACCACCTGAGCCGGTCGGTTCACCCAGCTCAGCCGATCGGTTCATCACATGAGTCGATCGGTTGGGAGTGAAGATTATGCAGAAATAGTCAATTGCAATTTCAATCAATCCGACACTCTAATCAATCGATCCAACACACCTTGAATATTATGATTTTGAGCTATCAAATAATTGAGTGTTTAATTGAACTACTAAACTCCTTTAGTAATCAATCTAAACATAGTTTGTGGACAAAACTCCTTTTCCAGGTTAAATCCTATGTGTGTGACCATGCATGTCTTTTTCATGTTGGCAGTGAAAGTCCATAACACTTATGACTTCGCAAGCAAAGAGCGGTTCCTAGTCACACATCAGTGCTACCCAAGTGAATTAGAAAGTTGGAGAACAACTTTCAATCCTACAATCTGTGAATGGTGTTACAGTGAACGTGTAATTCCTTTGTCACTGATATCCCGAATGAACTCAAGGCATGGAACAGTCATCCTGTCAACGTTCATTCACCAACTTTATAACAACCCCATATCTATCTCCCTCAGGAGGGAAAAATCCCATATCTATCACTCACCCCTCAAAAGCCCCATGTGTCAAAGCCACCCAATCATCACCTTTATAACAACCCATGTTTCAGGATTGCATTTGATGATGTCAAAGTATACCCAATGACATGTGTTGAGTGTAGTGATTTCAGGTCAAAGAATCACATTCACCACCATCACTGTGAGTACTGACTGTGACTACCATATCATGGTTCCATGTGTCAAACTCACGGTGGGTCTGTCCGGTACACTTGTTCTCTAATAAGTACCTATGTGTTTGGTTTGATATCTCTATATCATGACTAATGAGATTCTATCATCAACCAACACCACAATCTAGTCTTGTGTGTCATTGTCTTCTATCTACCTTCCACAATGAAATCCAACTAGGGACGTAACAAGAATGTACAAACTCTTAGCATCGGTATGATCTCATCGTTCAGGTCCTTAACCTGAAGGCATACGTCATTGAGTATTGTCATTCTCTAGACATTTAATATGTTCTATCACTATCTCATATGACTGAACCAAAAAGAATTGGAAGCTTGCCTTTGATGTTTATCAATTCAATCTTAATGTATCCCATCAATCATCCCATGATTGTCTCTCAGGGCATACATACCAACAGACTCCCACTTGCACTGTGAGCCAATCACCTTTGAATCATATTCATTGTGATTTTTCAAACATGTCTCACATGTTACTGTGCTTTTGTGCCAACATAGTGAGTAATGGCAACACCTTGCCAAAGTCAGTATAAATTGCATGTCTCACATCTCTTCGATGTACGTCACATGTATGAGATGGAGTTATTGTAATATGTGATCCAGTATTCCTTTGCTAACCTTTAGCCACATTGCATGATCAAGGATTCCATACTTGTCATCAATGACCGAAATATCTATAAGTTCATCTCATGAACCTCCATAACCATATAGTATCCATTGTTGTTCTCTAACACACGGATACTCGACATTTCCTTTTAATTGGTTTTATTGGAACATTTCTAATTATCAACAAACTTTTACTTTTATATATCCTATATATATTTTGCGATTAATTTTCTGTCCTTTTTAGAAGTTCGCATCAATGTAACTCTTTACATCGAACTCTTCCTTATCTCCATAGAACTAGTACTTCATAAGTACTTATCAAGTTCTCATGGTTTCCAGTAACCTTTATTGGAAGTAGACAGACATCCACTCGTCATGTCCCACATACGAGTTATCAGGATGAGCACATCATATTGTCATGTCCTACATACAAGATGATGAATGCATTTTATTCTTTCCATGTCCATACATGTAAGATAATGGGATGATTACATACACGATAGATCCATATCTATTGTTACCAAACATCAACACACCTTTCTAAAGGGAAACCTTGAGGTATATGTAGTCTCCAACTTGGAACTCTAAAGGTTTACTACGGTTATCCACATTCAACTTCTATTTGTCGTGGGTTGCATTTAACTAATTTTATATCACCTTGATCTTCTCTATAGTTCATTGGACTAACTCAAGACCTAAAAGTTGATACTCACATGTCTCATACCAACATGGGGATGACTAACAACGTCTCCCATACAAATCCTCATACAATGACATATCTTTACTCCTCTAATAATTGTTGTTGTAGGAAAATTCAATCAAACTGATATGAACATCCCAACTACCAAGAAACTACAAAATACAAGCCCTCAAAAGATCTTCTAATGTATGAATGGTCATTTTTGACTGACCATCTATCTATGGGTGAAAAGTTGTACTAAATCTTAGTTGTGTAACCAAAGTTGTGTGCAAATGTTCCCAAAACCTAATTGTACACTGAGATCCTCTATTAGATACTATGGTAAATGGAATACCATAAAAATGGACTATCTCATCAACATAAAACTGATCCAACTTCTCTGTTGTATATGTCATCCTGACTAGTAAGAAGTGAGATGACTTTGGTCAACCTATCAACTATCACCCATATAGAATCATGACCTTTGATTATCTTATGAAGACCAACCAAAAAGTCCATGGTTGTATGATCCCATTTCCACCGCGGAATTAGCAATGATTGTAAAGTCCATGCAAACTTATAATGCTTCACCTTAACCTATTGACGAATTGAATAGGCAACGAACTCTGTCACATCACGTCTCATACTTGGACACCAATAAAGATCCTTCAGGTTATGGTACATGTTAGTATTGCCAGTATGCATAGCATACACTGAGGAATGAGCGTCTCCCAGTACCATCTTTCTCAAACCGTCAACATCTAAAACTATTGTCCTACTGTGAAAACAAACAGACCCATCATCTATCTCATGAAAGCCATCATACTTATTACTTCCAGACTCTTACTAGATATTTTGTATTGTAATATCATCCCTATTTGCATATCTAATCTGTTGTATTAATGTAGGCTTAACCTAAAATTGTGCTAGCAATTCTTCTAACAAAGGAAACTCCATCATCACATTCATTTGATGAAGTGATACTAACATATCCCAAAAATGACACATCATAGAGTGAATTGTGCCTTATATGTAGATGATGGAGAAGATGACATCCTGCTCAAAGCATTAACCACCGCACTCACTATTGTGGATGATATTATATTGTGCAGTCATAGTCTTTGAACAACACCATCTAACATCTCTGCCCCATTTCAGCTCCTATTTTGAGAATATATATTGATGGTTCTTGTAGTCAGTAAAGATCTGATACTTCTCCACATAAATATAGTTTCTCCATATATTTAAATCATGAATGACAATTGATAGATCCAGGTCATGTGTTGGGTAGTTCTCCTCATATTTCTTAATAATTCACAAAGCACTAGAAATCACATTCTTGGCATGCATAAACATGCATCCCAAGTCATTCATCTAAGCATCACAGAACATGATTTATCTCTTTCCTAGTATTGGCAATATTAATGCTAGAGCACTGGTCAACTTAACCTTCAGTAGTTGAAAAGAACATTGACACTTGTCATCCCTGACAAAAGGAACACCTTACTTGGTCAAATTAGTTAACAATAATGCTACAACACTAAACTTCTTAACGAATCTCTTGTAGTAGTCTGCCAAACCTAGGAAAATTCAAACTTTTGTCAATGTCTTAGGTTTCTCTCACTCCAGCATAGACTCTACATTTTTTGAGTCTATACAAATTTCCTTAGAAGATATAACATGGCCAAGAAAAGATGATTGCTGCCTTAACAACGTCAACACTTAGAGAACATGTTGCTCGTATTGCTGACTATCCCTAGAGTATATCAAGATATCATCGCTAAACATGACCAGAATTTGATCAAGATATGGTCTGAACACCATGTTCATCTGATCCATATACATTGTCAGTGCATTAATTAGCCCAAATGACATAACCAAAAACTCATAATTACCATAACTAGTCCGAAAAGTAGTCTTAGGTATATCATCAACATTGTAGTACCTCTCAACTGATCAAATAGGTTGTTAATTCTTGGCAACAGGTGCTTGTTCTATATAGTGACCTTTTTCAACTGTCACTAATCTATGTGCAACCTCATGGAACCATCTTTCTTATTAAGAAACAACATCACATCACCTCAAGGAGAAGTACTCGGTTTGATGAAACCTTTCTCCAACAACTCTTACAACTATTTCTTCAACTCCTACATTTTTATTAGTTCCATCTGGTATGGTTCTTGTGCTATGGATTCTTTTTTAAGAATAAGATTGATGTCAAAATTGATCTCTCTAGGAGGTGAAACTCCAAGAAACTCATTTGGAAGGACATCCTCAAACTCACTCACTACAGGTACCTCCTTGATACTAGGACCCCTCCTCTTGGTATCCATGAGAGGTACCAAAAAATCCTCACACTCCTATCTCATCAACCTCTCTGCTATCACCGCTAACACCAAACACGTACGAAGAATCTTCCTATCTCCTTGAAAGATCCACAAAATATCCCCATCAAAGAATGTTTCCACATTGGAACTACACTCCAAAACAACCTTATACTTCTCCAAGGTATCCATCCCTATGATAACATTGAATCCATGAATTATAAGTGGCATAAGGTCCACTAAAATGCTACTTCTGGAGAAAGAAGGAACGCAAGATGAATACACCTCCCACAACTCAATAGAACCAACTAAAGGGGTTTCAAGCACTATGACAAACAAGCAGATAAAACTACTTATCACCTCTCTGGTGATAAATGAGTTTGTCGCACTTGGGTCAACCAAAACATATATGAAAGATGAAGTAGATAAGTCAATATGAAAAAGTTCCATCTAAACTGTGATGACCTGTGGATTGACCACTCCCTTCGGCTAACTCACATCATAGAATATAGGTGTTTCCTATTATATTCCATGTCCTATGCCAACTAGTTAGATGGTCCTTCCTATGATGCTTGTTAACATCCTCTACCACCACCACTATTGTATTATTGTAGTGTCAAACCTCACTGATTCTTCCTTGATTGCTGTGTCACGTCCTCATCCTTCATAGGGAAAGACCACTTCAAATGCCCTACCTGTGACGACACCCGCCATCATTTAAGATAACAAGTGTCATTAACAATAATAAAACATGCGGAAACGATCACTAACAGTGGAATATCAAAAATTAGTAAAAATTAAAACCATTTGCAAAGAGATCCATTCATAGGAAAACTCTTTCATTCAGAACCAAAGTATAACTTTACATCCTGGTTCATATATACATATCATGTACTATTACTTCTCGAGGAATACAAACATCGACTACTCTGTCTTAACTGTACACAAGTAGTATAAAACCCTCGAGGCTTAAAGCCAAAATCTTGAAATCACTAACTACTACTCTGAGGACCTGAGAGTACAGAGACAACACATAGGACTCTATATACATCTAAACAAAGTATAACATCCAGTGCTTCCACCTGAGACTTCACTGCTATCTCTGCTGCTGCTATTGTTGTCCTTCACCTACTAAAGGATTCCTACCTCCTCATCTGTGTCCACCTAAAAATGTGGTTCCCACGGTGGTGAGATAATATGTAAATTGCCCCAACGAGAGATATAACTCTCCGTCAAAAACATTGTTATTGTAGTTTAATAGAAATAAACTGAACAGTGGAATCATAAGTAATCAACACTAGACAACTCAATATTTATGTAGTATAGAGAAACATTCTTATACAAGTATATCAGCTATAACTTGATTAAGCAGCATGTCACTTATCCAATAAAGAATTGAATAACACAAATAACATTTATGCTTCTAGAACATGCTAAGAAGGATAACATCAACTGGTGATTCTCTTATTTCAAACTTATGTAAATACGCTACTCGAGGATTACATTTTTGCAAACATAACTTAAGCTCTGAGGAGATGAGGTATATCCCTCATACTCCAACCGACCACTTCTAGGAGTCAAAATCGGTACCATACAAGGTCTGGAAAGAGCCAGATTCCCATGACCTCACTGCCTCCTGGTCAGTGCGAAAGAACTTGCAGAACATCTCGTGTCTCTACGAAAATAGCTTGCTAGGGTATAGTGGCATCTAGCTATAGAGTTATAGCACGTAGCATATACTCTCTTCAGGGTTATGGCCCGTAGCTAATGCCTGGTATTTTGTTAAGGAGTCATGGCCCATAGCCATACTCTTACTTGGGTATGGTCTGTAACCAATAACGTGCATAGGGTATGACCCGTACTCAATCCTATGGGGAATAAGGATATGTTTTCGCATTACCCCCACATATTCAAAAATATGCCCTCTGGGTTTTGCTGCAGAGCTACCCGTTTCACCATCACCTATTCCTGACGATGATGGATCTATGGTCAGAGCACTACATGAATAGATTTCACTTGATTAATTAAGTACATTATCATATTCTTTTAGCATCAACCAAGTTTTCAAACATAACTTATTAACACAAATGCTATAAAGAAATATGTACTTATTTTTAGCAATATACTTCTTCATCTTTGTAATACATTGGGATCTCAATCCCTCATTTCAACACTGGGAATTCTCATCCCTTCACAATTTCAATACCATAACCATGTGATCCAGGGTAGTCAAATCCTTATCTCATCACCTGAGCATTGTTACCACTTTCTCAGGTAACTAACACCTTTAGGTCATCTGACCAAGGTAAGTATGATACTTGCTACACAAGCATCCATCATGGCACTTGAGGCCCATTAACTCTCTTGCCACCTCTTACCAGGTACAAGGTATATTATGGCACACAAGACCCAATAAACAAATTCAAACTAATAACACATCATAGCTCATACCTGGCTATGCTCATCATCTCATGATACTTGCATGGTTAGCACATATGATAGCAGTACATCAATTATCTATCACACCATGCAAAACAAATGTATCATTATTTCAAGGGTATCACTCTTATTCCTTTATCAGAATTAGGGTTTCCCATCACATATCTCATGTATCCTTCATCCAATAATATTAGACTTATAGCACATCAAGGTATACGACCATATTAGGTCACTTTCAAATCATCTTTAAGTCAATCATAGAGCACCACGACTTTGCAACCAGGAACGACCATGCAAAGAAAGTCACCACAACTGTTCTACCTTGCGCGGTCATGTAAAGTGAATCCACCACGGCCGTGCTACATTGCACAGTCGTGCAAAGGGAAGATACCACGGCCGTGCTACCTTACACGGTCGTGCTACAAAAGTTCACCTCATGAATCATACTCAAGTATGAATTCTATTCTTTTATTAGGGATTAGGGTTTCACATACCATCTCTCTTCTTTAGAATAGGGATTGCATATAGCATCACCCTTCATTAGGGTTTCATATCATGTTTCCCATAATTAAGGTTTACTAATCATTCCCAATTAGGGTTTCGTATGAAATCACCCTCAATTAGGGTTTCACATGGATACACCCTCAGTTAGGGTTTCACATGGATACACTTTCAGTTAGGGTTTCACATGGATGCACCCTGTAAAGAAGAGAAATCAATCCACCTCTCTACTAAAAACAATGGTAAACAAAATCCAATTCGGATAGCAGAAGAAGATAAAATTTTGACTATATTCAATTTCAATAAAGTGTACATAAAAATTTCCCCAATATGGGTGTACATGCTTTATATAAAATGAGGATCTAAGTAGAGGGAAATCTAGACTACTCCACTTTTGTCTCCAAGCAACATATCCATCAACTGAGTCCAAGCCAAAAGCTAAGATCTTCATGCTTTATCCATCACCTTTCTCAACATCTGGGTGGTTGGGAAAGCACCCAGCAAAAGGGAAAAGAAAACAAGGTATGCGTCACTAAACTATACTAAAGATGATAAGATAATTATAACAAGTAAATCAGTCTAGGGATTCATCATAATATGAGACATCAAGAGTATGAGGCTTTAAATAAGGAAACTTGCCAATAAAAAATGTAAATAAAGGATTTGCATGTAAGTTAATATGTCTACCTAACTAAGTAGGGTTGAGGCACCTACCGGACCTCTAACCTTAGGTGAGGGGAGAATAAGACATTCCCAGTCACTATAATATTATGGGGAGAAATACACACATTCCCCTAGGGCGATTTTATACATGCCCTCTGTGGGTGGTTGTACAAAAGTACCTCTACTTTACAATTAAATAGAACATATAACTTCATTCTAGCAAAAGAGTTATGGCAAGATTAATCAAAGGATTTATATTACATGGGAGTGGGGTATAAAACCCAAACAAGATAATACTACAATTGATTTGGAGGTGTAAATAAATTAGATTTCAAGAATAATGGATTAGGCTAGATTAAACCTCATTAGGGAACATGGGTAATGGTATAAATAATTTCCCAACTGAAGATGTAGATACACATACCTTTGATATTGATTCCAATTATCAACTTGTACCACTTAATCGATTCGATGTTCCACTTTTCCTAATATCAGCACCATGTTTATGTATTAGAACTATATTCATTCATTAAACGATTAAAACCCTAAAGTTTTCAACTTTTTCTACAAATCACTAATTTGGGTCTCAAAAATATTATCATTGTCTTCGTTAAGGTTTTCTGATCAAAATAACATATATATTTGTATATTTTTGAGTTACTGACTTTTTAAGGTATTTTCCATATTTATTAGTTAATTAAATCAACCCGAAAAAGACATATTCGAAAACCTCCGAATCAGACCACAAAAATATCACCAATGATTTAGTTAGGTTTTTCTAATTAAGAAAACATATAATTTTGCAAATTTTGGAGTTATGAAGGTTAAAGTGTATTTTTGGTGATTTTTAGGTATTTAATTCATTTTCTATAAAAAAATTCTACAAAACTGAAAATAAATACTTGGAAATATTTTTATTAAAAATAACATGTTTTATGAGTTCAGAACATATTTTACTTTAATTTTTGGACAAACTAATCAAAAGTTATGAATTATTGAAAATCGATCAATTAGAAATCGACACATCGTCAATTTATAAGATCATTAGTTTTAACCATGTAATAAGAAATATATGTGAAAGGGGGTTATGAATCTCACACCTAGGTAGGATAATAAGGTCCGAATAGCAAAGATCTCGAGCTTATAAGGTCTGGTTGCTCCAAGCCTAGCTCCTTTCTTGAACAAAGATCACCAAGGAGCTTAAGAATCCAAATTAGAGAATTTGGAAACCATATGAGCCTTCTTCTCCAAGGTAGGCTCCCTTTATTACCTTGGGTCAGCAATTTCATGGAAAAAATACCAAAGGAACTATTCTCTAAGCTAGAGGGAAGAAAAAGAGACCAAGAGATTCGAATTTGTGAGTTGGGAAAGGGGGTATGCATGGCTATTTATAGAAAAAGTTCAAGCATGGGGTGTTTCATGGGACTTTCCATGTGTCATAAGCCTAGGGCTTCATGGTTTTGCAAGTGGACACCTCATGGAGGCTCTAAAATATCTAAGGTAACTTTTTGGACGTCTCTAGGCCCTCTCAACCGACCTCCATAAAGGAAATAAGCCCATTGGTCGATGGCTTCTAAAGCTAAGATCACTTATAAAGAGAAAAACCCTAAAATGCCCTTGGAAAGCAAATACCATCAAACCAAGTTGAAACTATGTGCTCCCATGGTTTTAGAATTCGACCATGGTAAGGTGGTATCTAATTATTATAATTCATGTGACATTTTGCAAAGAAAACCTCCCAATTGGGTAAATTGCATAAAAGTCCAGAATGTACCTAAAATTGCATAACTTGCACAAACATCATCCAAATTGGACCAAACTTCATCCTCAAGTTATATTTGATGTGTAGAATATTAATTTTCCATTATTTTTATATTTTTAAGTTATATTACCACATTATTTACTACTTATGCCTTATATTCATTTTCTCTCTCCTAAACTTATCCTAATATTTCAAGGTTGTCCAAATTAGATGAAATTTGACATGTAGGCTAATTTTGACATGTATATTTTGAATTTGAAGTTTGTTTCCTATTTTGAGACTTCTTTATATGAGATATGTCATATGGCCCATTAACGGCCCATTATCTAAATTATTTATCCAATTAAATTTCTCATCTTCATATTACTACCAAAATGGGTTATGTGGTATATTGTATGTTTTCAAATCACAACGAAAATTTAGATTAAGATTTAGAGCACTTATTTATGGTAATTAAGCTTTCAATGAGGTTTCTGTGCCTAAACCCAAATATTGAGAGAAACGGTGAACAAATGTTCATGAAACCATCATATTCTCCACAAATTAAATACAAAGGCCAAAGAGGATATAGATGAAAGGAAAAGATGGAAAAGATGACCAAAAGGCAAGATGCCCAGAATTCAGTATGTTACACACCCTCAACTAGGGTTTACTATTCATCCTAATTAGTGATTTCACATGTAGACAACCTCTTATTAAGGTTATACATGGAATCAGCCTCAATTAAGGTTTACATCATGTATTGGATCCAAGCATTTGTTATGCATTATTGATTACTAGCATTAAAGGTATCTCTCACCTAATTACATTAGGTTTCCAAAAAGGTTTGATCAATTGGACCTTCAATAACATGAGGTATCTAAACAGATTAATTAATGGAACCTTCAATTGCACTAGATATCCATTAGGATTAGTCTATTGAGTCTTTAATTTCATTGGTTACCCAATTGGATCAATCCATTGTTCCTTCAATTACATTAGGTACTCAATTGGATTAACCAATTGATCCTTCAATTGCATTACACATCCAATTCAATTAACCAAATTGAACCACAAATGATTTTGAAACTGTTTAAGCAAAAAACTTTGAAACCGCATGAACTTGAAACCACATGGGTCTCAAACAGTTTGAGACCGTTTGGTCTCAAACGGTCTTGAGACCGTTTGGTCTCAAACGGTCTTGAGACTGTTTGGTCCCAAACGGTCCTGTGACAATTTGGACCCAAATGGTCTTGAGACCGTTTGGTCCAAACCTCTCAAAACCGCATGGACCAAAAAGTCAATCAAGACTTCAACAACACTCAATT
This sequence comes from Alisma plantago-aquatica, assembly GCA_963693085.1. NCBI lineage: Eukaryota > Viridiplantae > Streptophyta > Magnoliopsida > Alismatales > Alismataceae > Alisma > Alisma plantago-aquatica. Next base: position 1,407,190,982 of record OY856409.1, on the reverse strand, counting down.
CCAATCAATGGAACTTCAACCAATTGGATCATTAATTAAATCCTTAATTGAATCATGGAATCACCCCTCAACTGGAACTTCAATTAGGGTCTGATCTCAATGGTATTAGGGTTTATAATCACCATTTAAAGCTTTGAAGTTGATAAACAATCAAGCTACTAATTGTGTTTCAAATGATTGCATTGGACCTTTAACCAACCAATCATACTCAACCATAGGTCTCCAAACGATCTTGGATGACCACCAAACGGTTTTAAAACCGTTTGGATGAGCCCCAATGGTTTTGAAACCATTTGGCTTATCCAACCCTTGGATTCTAGTGAAAAATCATTAGGGTTTGAGCCATTGAGTTGATCATCAAATCAGTACTTAGTTGCAAAGTGATTTGAAAATTTTGGACCTTCAACTGGTCAACTATACTTAACCCCAGACCTCCAAATGGTCTTGGGTGATCCCCAAAAAGATTTGAAACCGTTTGGGTGATCCTCAAACGGTTTTGAAACCGTTTGGGCTAATCAATCCAAAATCTCAAATCAACTCATTGGGATTTCAACACTGATTTCAATTAGGGTTTGCCCAATTGATTAGCCTTCAACTCATGATTCCTTGAGAATTAACCCCTCAAATTTGGTGAGTCATTAACCAACATAATTAGGATCAGTATTATCAAACGGTAAACCCTTGGTCAACTCACTCAAATGGTTATGAAACCGTTTACCCAAAAAGCCAAGTTAAATCAGATTGACAATAAGCATTTATTCCAATTAGGTTTACCTAATTGATTAGCCTTCAACTCACGATTCCTTTGGGGTTAATCCATCAAATTTGGTGAGTCATTAACCAACATTAATATGAACAGGAATATAAAACGTTCAACCATATCAAACGGTTTTGAAACCGTTTTCCCAAAAAGTCGAATTAATCAAGCTGAAAAATCAGCACTTAATCCAATTAGGTTTCCCTAATTGATTAGCATTTAACTCACGATTCCTTGGGAGTTAACTCATAAAATTTGGTGAGTCATTAACCAACATAATTAGGATCATTAATATAAAACGTTCAACCCTTGGTCAACCATATCAAATGGTTTTGAAACCGTTTTCCCAAAAAGGTCAAGTTAATCAGGTTGGAAATCAGCACTTAATCCAATTAGGTTTCCCTAATTGATTCGTCTTCAACTCACGACTCCTTGGGAGTTAACCTATAAAATGTGGTGAGTCATTAACCCACATAATTAGGAACAGGATTATCAAGTGGTAAACCCTTGGTCAAATCACTCAAATGGTTTTGAAACCGTTTGCTCCCAAACGGTTTGGTGAAACCGTTTGGTCCCAACTTCCAAACCGTTTGCCCATAATATCTGGGGAGTTGTGTGCTTATAACGATGTCATCATCATCAAGATTTGTCCCTGAAGTTCTAACAGATTTTGATTTCACAAATCAATCTATTTCAACTAGCAATTAATCAAGATAATGAAGGAATCATTGAAATTGCAAAATTAATGGTTGAATATCAATGAAAAAGGGTTCAAGTTATAAAACCCACCTCCAAATGAGATCCAAAGCTCCATATCCACGGAAACAATGGTGGATTCAACTCCTTTCACCATTCCAAGGCTCGTCCTCATGGTTTGAGTGAAAAGGAATGGTTAGAATTGAAGATTTCATGCATTGATTTGTGAGTTCCACCATGAATTCATGAAGAACGAAGATCAAAGGCTTACCAACAGGTTGGGGCTCATTCTCCGCTTTCTCCCTAACTCCCTTGTTCTCTTCCAAAGCAAGGAAATAAAGTGGGGTTGAAAAAAAGCCTTTGCCTTGGTTGAGATAATGAAGTGTATGTATGGAAATTCAATGAGAGAGAATGTATTATAAAATCCTTTGATTTCCAAAATTTATGACACAACTCCCCCTCACTCCCTTGTGTATTAAGGAATCTTCCTTTGACTTTAATTCTCCTTCATTATCCTAAATTTAAAAGAAAATCAAATTAAGCACCTTAATCATATAATAGTAATATCCATAATGTGAGTGGATATTACTTTCCTTTATAATAAGGTGAGTGGAGTTTCACCTCCTTTAGATATTTTAATTCCTTATATTGGAAAAAGAACGTCCATCCTTATTCAAAATCAACCAATAACATTTTGGTTGAAGTCCCTTTAATTAATACATTCACTTTTTCCCTAAATTGAATTAGGGTTTCAGTTAGGATTAAATCTTGATTATTTTAATATCAAGATTCTCTCTCCTCCAAATTAATTCAAATGAGATGCCCCTCTCATTTTCTTTGCTCTACATGATGCCAAGAAACATTAAGGACCTTATTGAAGTGGTAATTTTCATATTGAACCCTAGGTCTTGGGTAAATTGCACATTACACCAAAACTAGGTTTTAATGCACAAGGATTACTTTACAAGCTTAATCTTAGTGCCTAAGCTTGTGAAAACCATACCACTACATCATATTCATTCTTATGATGTCTCAACATCATAGGAACATATTATCATGCAAAATTTGCAATTTAACCCCTCAACCTGGGCAATTTGCACTTTAGCCCAAAATAAGCAAACATTGCTTCAACATTGTTCAAATAGGACCAAAATTGAAACATAGGTTCCTATTGGGCCTTAATTACTTTTCACAAGATAAGATTAAGAATAATCATCTTTCTTAATCAAAACACCTAGGGTTAAATCATAACCCAGGTCAGGGATGTTACAAATCATAAACCCCTAACAAGGATTTCGTCCCGGAAATCTAGATAAAGGAAGACAGATGTATTTTATTCATCATACATTCTTTATTAATATCATGTTTATGCAAAGCATAAACCCATAGCATATGATGTTCATATCATTTTATATAATTAGACTGATTTCATATTTGACCACTCCAGATAGACAACCTAAACCCTCTGATAATTCTCAGATACCAGAATCTTTCACATTGGTATCATTCACATGTGTTGAAAACACATCACATAATCATATTCCTTGCTTTTCATATTATCATAAACATAAGATTTAAAATCCTTGGATTTTATCCAGACATCTCTTCTATACCTCTTCCTCTTTCATAGAGGTAAGAATAATATAGAGCATTTTAAAGAGTACTAAATAGAATTCAAATTCTAGTTCTCATCATTTCTTCCCTATGTAGAAACCAATAGGGAAAACAAAATCAACAATCCTCCTTTTTATAACAAAAAGGGTTCAGTGTACTCAACATGTACACATTTATACCATACCTTATCCTCACATCATGGTCTTATTAGTCTTATTACTGATGCAAAAACTAAGCCATGGGATCTTACCGGTAAAAGGTAAAGATCTTTACCTTTTCTTAGTGGCTACTGCCCTGGTACACTAGGCATTTATTGCATTATTAGTACCAAAAATTTGGCTTTTTAAAACCATTAGGCAAATGTCTCTAAAATTATAGAGATCATCACCTACTTTTAAGCTTATTGTCCTTTCTTGGACACTGTCATCACAGATTTATTATCTGTCTAAACTCATGGCAGAGTCTACTTTCTTACCATAAGTTAATCTTTTCCATATTTTCCCTTGTTCCAACATGACTAAGTCATTTAGGAACTCTTTTAAAGATCAAGCTTTCTGTATTAAGGACTGATAAACTAGGTTGTTAGGCTAGTATTCAGTCCCCTATATGCATCATTGTTGCCCTAATCTGCCCAACAAGAGCATGATCATAGGATTCTCTATCCTGATCAGGTCTCAATGGGAATTCTCAAGCACTCATTTTATTCTTGCCTGATCCCTTGCACCTCTTCTTGGTGCAACAACATTGCCCTTAGCAATGTGTTCCTTGTGTTCTCTAGTCATTTTAAACTTTACCCTTTCTCTGCACAAGCAGAAATCATTATAGGGTATACTGGAGGAGACTAACATAGACTCAACAGCTTAGTCCTATGTCTCTGTAGACTCGTCGAACCTAGATCTCTGATACCACTAAACTGTGATGACACCCGCCATCATTTAAGATAAAAAGTGTCATTAACAATAATAAAACATGCGGAAACGATCACAAACATCAGAATACCAAAAATCAGTAAAAATTAAAACCATTTGCAAAGAGATCCATTCACAGGAAAACTCTTTCATTCAGAACCAAAGTATAACTTTACATCCTGGTTCATATATACATCTCATGTACTATTACTTCTCTAGGAATACAAACATCAACTACTCTGTCTGAACTGTATAGAAGTAGTTTAAAACCCTCGAGGCTTACAGCCAAAATCTTGAAATCACTAACTACTACTCTAAGGACCTGAGAGTACACAGACGACACATAGGACTCTATATACATCTAAACAAAGCATAACAACCAATGTCTCCACCTGAGACTTCACTGATGTCTCTGTTGTTGCTATTGTTGTCCTTCACCTACTGAAGGAATCCTGCGTCCTCGTCCGCGTCCACCTAAAAATGTGGTTACCACGGGGGTGAGACAATATGTAAATTGCCCCAGCGAGAGATATAACTCTCCACCGAAAGCATTGTTATTGCAGTTTAATGGAAATAAACTGAACAGTGGAATCATAAGTAATGAACATCAACATTCTTATACAAGTATATCAGCTATAACTTGATTAAGCAGCATGTCACTTATCCAATAAAGAATTGAATAACACAGATAACATTTATGCTTCTAGAACATGCTAAGCAGGATAACATCAACCGGTGATTCTTATATTTCAAACTTATGCAAATACACTACTCGGCTGATTACATTTTTACAAACATAACTTAAGCTCTGAGGAGATGAGGTATACCCCTCATACTCCAACCGACCACTTCTAGGAGTCGAAATTGGTACCATAAAAGGTCTGGAAAGAGCCGGATTCCCATGACCTCACTGCCTCCCGGTTAGTGCGAGAGAACTTGCAGGACATCTCGTGTCTCTTCTAAAATATCTTTCCAGTGTATAGTGGCATCTAGTTATAGAATTATAGCCCATAGGATATACTCTCTTCAGGGTTACGGCCCGTAGCCAATGCCTGATATCTTGTTATGGAGTCATGGCCCGTAGCCATACTCTTACTGGGGTATGGTCCATAACCAATCCCGTGAATAGAGTATAACTCATAGTCAATCCTATGGGGCATAAGGATATGTTTGCGCATTACCCCTACATATTCAAAAATATGCCCTCTGGGTTTTGCTGCAGAGCTACCCGTTTCACCATCACCTATTCCTGACGATGATGGATCTATGGTCAGAGCACTACATGAATAGATTTCACTTGATTAATTAAGTACATTATCATATTCTTTTAGCATCAGCCAAGTTTTCAAACATAACTTATTAATACAAATGCTATAAAGAAACATGTACTTATTTTCAGCAATATACTTCTTAATCTTTGTAATACATTGGGATCTCAATCCCTCATTTCAACACTGGGAATTCTCATCCCTTCACAATTTCAATACCATAACCATGTGATCATGGGTATTCAAACCCTTAGCTCAACACCTGAGCGATGTTACCACTTTCTCAGGTAACTAACACCTTTAGGTCATCTGACCAAGGTAAGTATGATACTTGCTACACAAGCATCCATCATGGCACTTGAGGCCCATTAACTCTCTTGCCACCTCTTACCAGGAACAAGGTATATTATGGCACACATGGCCCAATAAATAAATTCAAACTAATAACACATCATAGCTCATACCTGGCTATGCTCATCATTTCATGATACCTGCATGGTTAGCACATATGATAGCAGTACATCAATTGTCTATCAACACCATGCAAAACAAATGTATCATTATTTCAAGGGTATCACCCTTATAGCCGACCAAAAAAAAATGGGTATCACCCTTATTCCTTTATCAGAATTAGGGTTTCCCATCACATATCTCATGTATCCTTCATCCAATTATATTGGACTTATAACACATCAATGGTATACGACCATATTAGGTCACTTTCAAATCATCTTTAAGTCAAGCATAGAGCACCACGGCCGTGCAACCAAGAACGACCGTGCAAAGTGAATCCACCATGGTCGTGCTACCTTGCACTGTCGTGCAAAGGCAAGATACCACAGCCGTGCTACCTTACACAGTCGTGCTACAGAAGTTCACCTCATGAATCATATTCAAGTATGAATTCTATTCTTTCATTAGGTATTAGGGTTTCACATACCATCTCCCTTCTTTAGAATAGGGATTGCATATAGCATCACCCTTCATTAGGGTTTCATATCAAGTTTCCCATAATTAAGGTTTACTAATAATTCCCAATTAGGTTTTCTAATGAAATCACCCTCAATTAGGGTTTCACATGGATACACCCTCAGTTAGTGTTTCGCATGGATACACCCTCAGTTAGGGTTTCACATGGATCCACCCTCAACTAGGGTTTACTATTCATCCTAATTAGTGATTTCACATGTAGACAACCTCTTGTTAAGGTTACACATGGAATCGGCCGCAATTAGAGTTTACATCATGTATTGGATCCATACATTTGTTATGCATTATTGATTAGTACCATTAAAGGTATCTCTCACCTAATTACATTAGGTTTCCAAAAAGGTTTGATCAATTGGACCTTCAATAACATGAGGTATCCAAATAGATTGATCAATGGAACCTTCAATTGCACTAGATATCCATAAGGATTAGTCAATTGTATCTTTAATTTCATTGGTTACCCAATTGGATCAACCCATTGTTCCTTCAATTACATTAGCTACTCAATTGGATTAGCCAATTGATCCTTCAATTGCATTAGGCATCCAATTGAATTAACCAAATTGAACCACAAACGGGTTTGACACCGTTTAAGCAAAAAGCTTTGAAACAACATGGACTTGAAACCACATGGGTCTCAAACGGTTTGAGACCGTTTGGCCCCAAACGGTCTCAATACCGTTTGGTCCAAACCTCTCAAAACCGCTTGGACCAAAAAGTCAATCAAGACTTCAACAACACTCAATTCCAATCAATGGAACTTCAACCAATTGGATCATTAATTCAATCCTTAATTGAATCATGGAATCACCCCTCAATTCGAACTTCAATTGGGGTCTGATCTCAATGGTGTTAGGGTTTCTAATCACCATTTAAAGCTTTGAAGTTGATAAACAATCAAGCTACTAATTGTGTTTCAATTGATTGCATTGGACCTTTAACCAACCAATCATACTCAACCATAGGTCTCCAAAAGATCTTGGATGACCACCAAATGGTTTTAAAACCATTTGGATGATCCCTAAACGGTTTTGAAACCGTTTGGCTCATCCAACCCTTGGATTCTAGTGAAAAATCATTAGGGTTTGAGCCATTGAGTTGATCATCAAATCAACACTTAGTTGCAAAGTGATTTGATACCTTTGGACCTTCAGTTGGTCAACTATACTTAACCCCAGACCTCAAAACGGTCTTAGATGATCCCCAAATGGTTTTGAAACCGTTTGGGTGATCCCCAAACGGTTTTGAAACCGTTTGGGCTAATCTACCCAAAATCTCAAATCAACTCATTGGAATTTCAACACTAATTTTAATTAGGGTTTGCCCAATTGATTAGCCTTCAACTCATGATTCCTTGAGAATTAACCCCTCAAATTTGGTGAGTCATTAACCAACATAATTAGGATCAGTAATCGCAAACGGTCAACCCTTGATCAACTCATTCAAACGGTTTTGAAACCATTTACCCAAAAAGTCAAGTTAAATCAGATTCAAAATCAGCATATATTCCAATTAGGTTCACCTAATTCATTAGCCTTCAACTCACGATTCCTTAGGAGTTAATCCATCAAATTTGGTGAGTCATTAATTAACATTAATATGAACAGTAATATCAAACGGTAAACCCTTGGTCAACCATCTCAAATGGTTTTGAAACAGTTTACCCAAAAAGTCGCATTAATCAAGCTGAAAAATCAGCACTTATTCGAATTAGGTTTCCCTAATTGATTAGCATTTAACTCACGATTCCTTGGGAGTTAACCTATAAAAATTTGGTGAGTCATTAACCAACTTAATTAGGATAATTAATCTCAAATGTTCAACCCTTGGTCAACCATATAAAATGGTTTTGAAACCATTTTCCCAAAAAGGTCAAGTTAATCAAGTTGGAAATCAGCACTTAATCCAATTAGGTTTCCCTAATTTATTAGACTTCAACTCACTATTCCTTGGGAGTTAACCTATCAAATTTGGTGAGTCATTAACCCACATAATTAAGAACAGGATTATCAAATGGTCAACCCTTGGTAAACTCACTCAAATGGTTTTGAAACCGTTTTCTCCCAAACGGTTTGCAAACCATTTGGTCCCAGCTTCCAAACTGTTTGCCCAAGATATTTGGGGAAGTGTGTGCTTATGACAAAATCATCAAAGCTTCATCCCTAAAGTTCTAACAGATTTTGATTTCACGAATCAATCAATTTCAACCAGCAACTAATCAAGATAATGAAGGAATCATTGAAATTGCAAGATTAATGGTTGAATAACAATGCAACAGGGTTCAAGTTATAAAACCCACCTCCAATTGAGCTCCAAAGCTCCATATCCACGTCAAAAATGGTGGATGCAACTCCTTTCACCATTCCAAGGCTCTTCCTAATGGTTTGAGTGAAAAGGAATGGTTAGAATTTTAGAGGGAATCGAATTAGGAAGAATTCATGCATTGATTTGTGATTTCCACCATGAATTCATGAAGTACGAATATCAAAGGCTTACCAACAGGTTGGGGCTCATTCTCCTATTTCTCCTAAACTCCATTGTCCTCTTCCAAAGCAAGGAAATAAAGTGGGGTCGAAAAGAAAGCATTTGTTTTGGTTGAGATAATGAAGTGTATATATGGAAATTCAATGAGAGAGAATGTATTATAAAATCCTTTGATTTCCAAAATTTATACCACAACTCCCCCTCACTCCCATGTGTACGAAGGCATCTTACTTTGTCTTTAATTATCCTTCATTATCCTCAATTTAAAAGAAAAGCAAATTAAGCACCTTAATCATATAATAGTAAAATCCATAATGTGAGTGGATATTACTTTCCTTTATAATAAGGTGAGTGGAGTTTCACCTCCTTTAGATATTTTCGTTCCTTATCTTAGAAAAAGAACGTCCATCCTTATTCAGAATCAACCAATAACATTTTGGTTGAAGGCCCTTTAATTAATACATTCACTTTTGCCCTAAATTGAATTAGGGTTTCAATTAGGATTAAATCTTGATTATTTTAATATCAAGATTCTTTCTCCTCCAAATTAATTCATATGAGATGCCCCTCTCATTTTCTTTGCTCCACATGATGCCAAGAAACATTAAGGACCTTATTGAAGTGGTAATTTGCATATTGAACCCTAGGTTTTGGGTAAATTGCACATTACACCAAAACTAGGTTTTAATGCACAAGGATTACTTTACAAGCTTAATCTTAGTGCCCAAGCTTGTGAAAACCATATCGCTACATCATATTCATTCTTATGATGTCTCAACATCAGAGGAACATCTTATCATGCAACATTTTCTATTTAACCCATCAACTTGGGTAATTTGCACTTTAGCCCAAAATAAGCAAACATTGCTTCAACATTGTGCAAACTGGACCAAAATTGAAACATAGGTTCCTCTTGGGCCTTAATTACTTTTCAAAAGATAAGATTAAGCATATAATCATCTTTCTTAATCAAAAAACCTATGGTTAAATCATAACCCAGGTCAGGGATGTTACAAATCATAAACCCCTAACAAGGATTTTGTCCCGGAAATCCAGATAAAGGAAGACAGATGTATTTTATTCATCATACATTCTTTATTAATATCATGTTTATGCAAAGCATAAACCCCTAACATATGATGTTCATATCATTTTATATAATAGACTGATTTCGTATTTGACCACTCCAGATAGCCAACCTAAACCATCTGATAATTCTCAGATACCAGAATCTTTCAAATTGGTATCATTCACATGTGTTGAAAACACATCACATTCTCATATTCCTTGCTTTTCATATTATCATAAACATAAGATTTAAAATCCCTGTATTTTATCCAGACATCTCTTCTTTACCTCTTCCTCATTCATAGAGGTAAGAACAATATAGAGCATTTTAAAGAGTACTAAATAGAATTCAAATTCTAGTTCTCCTCATTTCTTCCCTATATAGCAACCAATAGGGAAAACAAAATCAACAATCCTCCTTTTTATAACAAAAAGGGTTTAGTGTACTCAACATGTACACATTTATACCATACCTTATCCTCACATCATGGTCTTATTAGTCTTATTACTGAAGCAAAAACTAAGTCATGGGATCTTACTGGTAAAAGGTTAAGATCTTTACCTTTTATTAATGGCTACTGCCCTGGTACACTAGGCATTTATTGCAATATTAGTATCAAAAATTTGGTTTTTTAAAACCATTAGGCAAATGTCTCTAAAATTATAGAGATCATCACCTACTTTTAAGCTTATTGTCCTTTCTTGGACACTGCCATCACAGATTTATTATCTGTCTAAACTCATGGCAGAGTCTACTTTCTTGCCATAAGTTAATCTTTCTCATATTTTCCCTTGTTCCAACATGACTAAGTCATTTAGGAACTCTTTTAAAGATCAAGCTTTCTGTATTAAGGACTAATAACCTAGGTTGTTAGGCTAGTATCCACTCCTCTATATGCATTATTGTTGCCCTAATCTTCCCAACAAGAGCATGATCATAGGATTCTCTGTCCTGATCAGGTCTCAATGGGAATTCTTTGGCACTCATTTTATTCTTTTCTGATCCCTTGCACCTCTTCTTGGTGCAACAACATTTCCCTTAGCAATGTGTTCCTTGTGTTCTCCAGTCATTTTAAACTTTACCCTTTCTCTGCACAAGTAGAAATCATTATAGGGTATACTGGAGGACACTAACATATACTCAACATCTTAGTCCTATGTCTCTGTAGACTCAGTGAACCTAGATCTCTGATACCACTAAGCTGTGACGACACCCACCATCATTTAAGATAAAAAGTGTCATTAACAATAATAAAACATGCGGAAACGATCACTAATAGTGGAATACCAAAAATCAATAAAAATTAAAACCATTTGCAAAGAGATCCATTCACAGGAAAACTCTTTCATTCAGAACCAAAGTATAACTTTACATCCTGGTTCATATATACATCTCATGTACTATTATTTCTCGAGGAATACAAACATCAACTACTCTGTCTTAACTATACAGAAGTAGTATAAAACCCTCGAGGCTTACGGCCAAAATCTTGAAATCACTAACTACTACTCCGAGGACCTGAGAGTACAAAGACGACACATAGGACTCTATATACATCTAAACAAAGCATAACAGGCAATGTCTCCACCTGAGACTTCATTGTTGTCTCTGTTGTTGCTATTGTTGTCCTTCACCTACTGAAGAATTCCTGCCTCCTCGTCCGCGTCCTCCTAAAAATGTGGTTCCCACGGGGGTGAGACAATATGTAAATTGCCCCAGCGAGAGATATAACTCTCCACCGAAAGCATTGTTATTGCAGTTTAATGGAAAAAAACTAAATAGTGGAATCATAAGTAATCAACAGCAGATAACTCAATATTTATGCAGTTTACAACAACATTCTTATACAAGTATATCAGCTATAACTTGATTAAGCAGCATGTCACTTATCCAATAAAGAATTGAATAACACAGATAACATTTATGCTTCTAGAACATGCTAAGCAGGATAACATCAAGCGGTGATTCTCGTATTTCAAACTTATGCAAATACACTACCCGACTGATTACAATTTTGCAAACATAACTTAAGCTCCGAGGAGATGAGGTATACCGCTCATACTCCAACCGACCACTTCTAGGAGTCGAAATCGGTACCATACAAGGTCTGGAGAGAGCCAGATTCCCATGACCTCACTGCCTCCCGGTCAGTGTGAGAGAACTTGCAGGACATCTCGTATCTCTGCTAAAATAGCTTGCCAGGGTGTAGTGGCATCTAGCTATAGAATTATAGCCCATATTATATACTCTCTTCAGGGTTATGGCCCGTAGCCAATGCCTGGTATTTTGTTATGGAGTCATGGCCCGTAGCCATACTCTTACTGGGGTATGGTCCATAACCAATCTCGTGCATAGGGTATAACTCGTAGTCAATCCTATGGGGCATAAAGATATGTTTGCCCATTACCCCTACAAATTCAAAAATATGCCCTCCGGGTTTTGCTGCAGAGCTACCCATTTCACCATCACCTATTCCTGACGATGATGGATCTATGGTCAGAGCACTACATGAATAGATTTCACTTGATTAATTAAGTACATTATCATATTCTTTTAGCATCGACCAAGTTTTCAAACATAACTTATTAACACAAATGCTATAAAGAAACATGTACTTATTTTCAGCAATATACTTCTTAATCTTTGTAATACATTGGGATCTCAATCCCTCATTTCAACACTGGGAATTCTCATCCCTTCACAATTTCAATACCATAACCATGAGATCATGGGTATTCAAACCCTTAGCTCAACACTTGAACATTGTTACCACTTTCTCAGGTAACTAACACCTTTAGGTCATCTGACCAAGGTAAGTATGATACTTGCTACACAAGCATCCATCATGGCACTTGAGGCCCATTAACTCTCTTGCCACCTCTTACCAGGCACAAGATATATTATGGCACACAAGGCCCAATAAACAAATTCAAACTAATAACACATCATAGCTCAAACCTGGATATGCTCATCATCTCATGATACCTGCATGGTTAGCACATATGATAGCAGTACATTAATTATCTATCAACACCATGCAAAACAAATGTATCATTATTTCAAGGGTATCACCCTTATTCCTTAATCAGAATTAGGGTTTCCCATCACATATCTCATGTATCCTTCATCCAATTATATTGGACTTATAACACATCATGGTATACGACCATATTAGGTCACTTTCAAATCATCTTTAAGTCAAGCATAGAGCACCACGGCCGTGCAACCAGGAACGACCGTGCAAAGTGAATCCACCACGGTCATGCTACCTTGCACGGTTGTGCAAAGGCAAGATACCACGGCCGTGCTACCTTACACGGCCGTGCTACATAAGTTCACCTCATGAATCATATTCAAGTATGAATTCTATTCTTTCATTATGTATTAGGGTTTCACATACCATCTCCCTTCTTTAGAATAGGGATTGCATATAGCATCACCCTTCATTAGGGTTTCATATCATGTTGCCCATAATTAAGGTTTACTAATCAATCCCAATTTGGTTTTCTAATGAAATCAACCTCAATTAGGGTTTCACATGGATACACCCTCAGTTAGGGTTTCACATGGATACACCCTCAATTAGGGTTTCACATGGATGCACTCTCAACTAGGGTTTACTATTCATCCTAATTAGTGATTTCACATGTAGACAACCTCTTATTAAGGTTATACATGGAATCGGCCTCAATTAGGGTTTACATCATGTATTGGATCCATACATTTGTTATGCATTATTGATTAGTACCATTAAAGGTATCTCTCACCTAATTACATTAGGTTTCCAAAAAGGTTTGATCAATTGGACCTTCAATAACATGAGGTATCCAAATAGATTGATCAATGGAACCTTCAATTGCACTAGATATCCATTAGGATTAGTCAATTGAGTCTTTAATTTCATTGGTTACCCAATTGGATCAACCCATTGTTCCTTCAATTACATTAGGTACTCAATTGGATTATCCAATTGATCCTTCAATTGCATTAGGCATCCAATTGAATTAACCAAATTGAACCACAAAAGGTTTTGAAACCGTTTAAGCAAAAGCTTTGAAACATCATGGACTTGAAACCACATGGGTCTCAAACGGTTTGAGACCGTTTGGTCACAAACGGTCTTGAGACCATTTGGTCCCAAATGGTCTCGAGACCGTTTGGTCCAAACCTCTCAAAACCGCTTGGACCAAAAAGTCAATCAAGACTTCAACAACACTCAATTCCAATCAATGGAACTTCAACCAATTGGATCATTAGTTCAATCCTTAATTGAATCATGGAATCACCCCTAAATTGGAACATCAATTGGGGTCTGATCTCAATGGTATTAGGGTTTCTAATCACCATTTAAAGCTTTGAAGTGGATAAACAATCAAGCTACTAATTGTGTTTCAATTGATTGCATTGGACCTTTAACCAACCAATCATACTCAACCATAGGTCTCCAAACGATCTTGGATGACCACCAAATGGTTTTTAAACTATTTGGATGAGCCCAAAACGGTTTTGAAACCATTTTTCTCATCCAACCCTTGGATTCTAGTGAAAAAACATTAGGGTTTGAGCCATTGAGTTGATCATCAAATCAGCACTTAGTTGCAAAGTGATTTGATACCTTTGGACCTTCAATTGGTCAACTATACTTAACCCCAGACCTCCAAATGGTCTTGGGTGATCCCCAAATGGTTTTGAAATCATTTGGGTGATCCCCAAACGGTTTTGAAACCGTTTGGTATAATCAACCCAAAATCTCAAATCAACTCATTGGGATTTCAGCACTAATTTCAATTAGGGTTTTCCCAATTGATTAGCCTTCAACTCATGATTACTTGAGAATTAACCCCTCAAATTTGGTTAGTCATTAACCAAAATAATTAGGATCAGTAATATCAAACGGTCAACCCTTGGTCAACTCACTCAAACGGGTTTGAAACCATTTACTTAAAAAGTCAAGTTAAATCAGATTGAAAATCAGCATATATTCCAATTAGGTTCACCTAATCGATTAGCCTTCAACTCACGATTCCTTAGGAGTTAATCCATCAAATTTGGTGAGTCATTAACCAACATTAATATGAAAAGTAATATCAAACGGTCAACCCTTGGTCAACCATCTCAAATGGTTTTGAAACCATTTACCCAAAAAGTCGAATTAATCAAGCTGAAAAATCAGCACTTATTCGAATTAGGTTTCCCTAATTGATTAGCATTTAACTCACGATTCCTTGGGAGTTAACCCATAAAATTTGGTGAGTCATTAACCAACATAATTAGTATAATTAATATCAAACGTTCAACCCTTGGTCAGCCATCTCAAACGGTTTTGAAACCGTTTTCCCAAAAAGGTCAAGTTAATCAGGTTGGAAATCAGCACTTAATCCAATTAGGTTTCCCTAATTTATTAGCCTTCAACTCACTATTCCTTGGGAGTTACCTATCAAATTTGGTGAGTAATTAAACCACATAATTAAGAACAGGATTATAAAACGGTCAACCCTTTTTCAACTCACTCAAATGGTTTTGAAACTATTTGTTCCCAAACGGTTTGCAAACCGTTTGGTCCCAGCTTCCAAACTGTTTGCCCAAGATATTTGGGGAAGTGCGTGCTTATGATAGAATCTTCAAGCTTCATCCTTGAAGTTCTAAAATCTTTTGATTTCACGAATCAATCAATTTCAACCAGCAACTAATCAAGATAATGAAGGAATCATTGAAATTGCAAGATTAATGGTTGAATAACAATGCAAAAGGGTTCAAGTTATAAAACCCGCCTCCAATTGAGCTCCAAAGCTCCATATCCACGTCAACAATGGTGGATGCAACTCCTTTCACCATTCCAAGGCTCGTCCTCATGGTTTGAGTGAAAAGGAATGGTTAGAATTTAAGAGGGAATCGAATTAGGAAGAATTCATGCATTGATTTGTGATTTCCTCCATGAATTCATGAAGTATGAAGATCAAAGGCTTACCGACAGGTTGGGGCTCATACTCCTATTTCTCCTGAACTCCCTTGTGCTCTTCCAAAGCAAGGAAATAAATTGGGCTCGAAAAGAAAGCATTTGTTTTGGTTGAGATAATGAAGTGTATATATGGAAATTCAATGAGAGAGAATGTATTATAAAATCCTTTGGTTTCCAAAATTTATGCCACAACTCCCCCTCACTCCCATGTGTACGAAGGCATCTTACTTTTCCTTTAATTATCCTTCATTATCCTAAATTTAAAAGAAAAGAAATTTAAGCACCTTAATCATATAATAGTAATATCCATAATGTGAGTGGATATTACTTTCCTTTATAATAAGGTGAGTGAAGTTTCACCTCCTTTAGATATTTTCGTTCCTTATCTTGGAAAAAGAACGTCCATCCTTATTCAAAATCAACCAATAACATTTTGGTTGAAGTCCCTTTAATTAATACATTCACTTTTTCCCTAAATTTAATTTGGGTTTCAATTAGGATTAAATCTTGATTATTTTAATATCAAGATTCTCTCTCCTCCAAATTAATTCAAATGTGATGCCCCTCTCATTTTCTTTTCTCTACATGATGCCAAGAAACATTAGGGACCTTATTGAAGTGGTAATTTGCATATTGAACCCTAGGTTTTGGGTAAATTGTACATTACACCAAAACTAGGTTTTAATGCACAGGGATTACTTTACAAGCTTAATCTTAGTGCCCAAGCTTGTGAAAACCATACCACTACATCATATTCATTATTATGATGTCTCAACATCAGAGGAACATCTTATTATGCAACATTTGCGATTTGACCCATCAACTTGGGTAATTTGCACTTTAGCCCAAAATAATCAAACATTGCTTCAACATTGTTCAAACAGGACCAAAATTGAAACATAGATTCCTCTTGGGCCTTAATTACTTTTCACAAGATAAGATTTAGCATATAATCATCTTTCTTAATCAAAACACAAAGGGTTAAAGCATAACCCAAGTCAGGGATGTTACACTACCTACCCACACTTTTGACAAGTCCTTGACTCATATTGTGACCTAGGCAGCCCTGAGATAGAAATTGATGATGCACCATGTATTCCTATAGGTCCAAAACTATGATCCATGCCCTTACTCAAGCACCACTATGATAGTGCTCGTGATCTTGGTTGATATAAATTTGATCTCTACTACGACTTTTGGTAATGTGACTGGGAGAACCTTGGATTCTTGAAACCACCAGACGACATTCCTTGAAACTCAGTTTGCCTCTTCCTCGTATTGGCTTCACACTTCTCAAGAGACAAGCTCCAAATCCTCCACATAGACCACAAAGGTAGAGAACTTGTCCATATTCTCTAAGGCAAATGTTTTCATAGAAAACTCTAAGTTATCACACCTTTAAATCCACTCCTTCTTCATTGTCTCCATATGATGACATCACCACAAAATCTTAATAAACTTATCCTCATACTCATTGATGGTCATATACCTTAGTGCAACTATAACATACTGAATTCTAGAATTTTGTCTTTTAACCCTATTTCCCATCTTTTCCTTTCATTTTTATCCTTTCAATTAGTGGAATTTATAGTGGTTTAGTGAACATTTAATTACTAATTATACCAATGGAAGGGTTTATGCACAGATCCCTTAGTGAAAGCTTAACTACCATAATTAAGTGCTCTAAACCTTAATCTAACTTTTTGATGTGATTTGAAAACATGAAATATGCCACATAACTCATTTGAGTGGCAATATAAAGATGACAAACTTATTTGGATGAATAATTTAGATAATGGCTCGTTAATGAGCCATATGACATATCTCATAAAAATAAGTCTCAAAAGTGGAAAAAAAACTTCAAATTCGAAATCGACACATCAAAATTAGCCTACATGTCAAATATTATCTAATTTGGACAACCTTGAAATATTAGGATATGTTTAGCATAGAGAAAATGAGTAAAAGGCATAAATAATGAATCATGTTATTAAATAAATCCAAAATATAAAAATAATGTCAAATTCATATTCTACACATCAAATATAACTTGTCGATGAAGTTTTGTCCAATTTGGATGTTGTTTGTGCAGGTTATGCAATTAGATGTACATGTTGGACTTTTATCCAATTTAACCAATGGGGAAGTTTTCTTTGCAAATTATCATCTAATTTTTAATCCTTAGATATTCCATTACCATTTTAGAGATTTTGAACCATGGGGAACCTGGTTGCACCTTGGTTTGAAGGTATTTCTCTCTAAGGGCATTATAGGGATTACCCTATTTATAAATGTGCTTATCATTAAAACCTATCAACCAATGAGGTTATTTCTTTCTTTGAAGGATGGTGGCGATGGCCTAGATGGATCTAGGGTCTCTAAGGACTGACTTTTGATATGCAAGAAGAGTCCATGAGCTATCCTCTTGCATGGCCATGAAGCACTAGCCTAAGGACACATGGAAAGTTCCTTAGACACCTCATTCTTCACTTCTTTCTTTATATAGCAATGTCTACCCCTTCCCAACTCACAAATTTGAAACTCTTGATCTCCTTTTCTTTGATCTAGCTTAGAGAATAATTCCTTCTATATTTGGCCATGAAGTTTCTGACCCAAGGTAATAGAGGAAGTCTACCTTGGTGAAGAAGGAACCTACGGTTTCCAAATTGTTCTATTAGGATTTCTAAAGCTCCTCCTTGCTGATTTCGACCAAAGCTAGTAAGTTGCCCCCTTCCTTCCCTATTTTCGTACTATTATTCTACCTTACACTTTTCTTCCAAGTCAGAACCATGACCTTCCATGGTAAAACTCCACCTAGAATCCTAAAACATCTCATCTCCATGCTCTTTTGCTTGGGTTTGCACCTCTAAAGTGGAGAAGGTGATCTTTGCTCAAGAAAGGAACTTGGCTTGGAGAAACCAGACCTTATAACCTCGAGATCTTTATTGTTTGTACCATATTACCTTCCTATAGGAAATCTTTGTTAACCCCCTTCTCATATATTGCATAGTACATGTTTAAAACTCATGCTTCTATGTTGAAAATCAATGATTTCCATCTCTTTTTACCATGTTCTTCAATAGTTTTGGTTTCTTGTTGTTTTACCTTCTCTAGAAGCTCTAGTTTGGTTACATATGAAACTTCATATCTGATCTTGGTCAAATGGTGTTTTTTTCCTCTCCCTCTCTCTTCAATTATCTCAATTGATTTGATGATGTGGTAATTTCCTATTGGTCAATATTGAAAAATTCATATCTTCTAATCTGATTATCCAAATTTGACAATAAATATGTTTTAGAATTGGAAAATTAATATATATCTAATCAAAATACTTTCAAGGTCTTATTTCATGGTTTGACGAAGGGTGATTTTTGTAAAATGAATTTAATACGTAAAATCCCTAAAATTTACATCTTAATCGTCATAAATCCAAAAGTAACATAAAAATATGTTTTCTTGATCTGGAAAACATAAGAAGTTTATTGGTGATGTTCTAAGATTCTAAATCTGAGTTTTTCTAAAAAGCTCTAAAATCGGGGTTTCTATACATTAATGTGCACTATGTACTCTAATACATGTTAATACATTAAAAATAGGCAAAGTTGAACTTGGACTCAATTAAAGTGGTGAAAGTTAGTAATTGATATCGGTAATAGAGGTATGTGCAATCCATATTTATGTATGTGCATATACACCTTAAGTTGGGAATAATTGTTCCTTAACCTATTTTCCTATAATGAGGCTTTATTAAACCCTATTTCATATACTCTTTAATCTTTTGCTATACTTGCCTCATAAATTAGTTTTGGAACAATATTCTTGGGTCTTGGTACCCCACTACCATGCTCATTGATTCATATGATTATTCTTTCCATGACTACTTATTCTAGCATGTAGATTTATGTTCTATTTAATTTAAAGTAGCAGTACTTATGTACAACCACTCACAGAGAGCATGTAAATAATCTCCCTTGGTATTGTCTTATTCTCCCCATAATATTATAGGTGATTCAGAATGTAACACCCAGATTTTTATATCATATGAGCGGAAGCATTTTTTTTGGGGTATCACAAACATGACTATCATTGCAATGAAAGTAAACGAAACACTTTGCATTTAAGAAAAATTAATTCATACATAGTTTTGACAATGGAAACAAGTCATCTAATATACTGTGATAACAAGACCATGCATAAAAGAAGAGGTCTAAACTCTGGATCGTCTCGGTAGATGGCACTCCACTAGACAAGCTTGAAAACCTGCTACACCTTTTCTTGTTCTTTAAATCTTCCACTGCTCCAAACCCTGCAGACATCGCGTCGCCAACCATGCATTGGAAAAAATAGTCGTTATAGTAAGTGGAATGAGTATTCAAAAAAGTGTACATGACTAATAATCTGAAATTGACATTATAAATGACAAATTACTATCAAGCTCTGAGTAAAATCTGAAATGCAAAATCTCTTATTTCTTAATCTGAAATTTATATATTTCTATCTTATCTTTCTGTAGAGACATGTACCCTGGTACATGGATCTCATGACCTACGCCAAAGTGCCTAGGTCTTACTTATCTTATCTAATACCCTCTCATCATTACTCATGGATGAGAATATGGGGATCTCAAATTTATGGCATCTTTTACATACGATTTTTATCTGACTGTGGACACCATTATATAATAAGTCCTCCTCTGTTGACACCGAAGTGTCCTCTATGGTGCAACGCACCCTCTGTTGGCACACCGTGCCCTCTGTTGAGACCAAAGTGTCCTCTATGGTGCAACACACCCTCTGTTGGCACAATGTGCCCTCTGTTGTCATAAATGCCCTCTGTGACTCCCGTAGTGTCTGGCACAGTGCTCCCTCAGAATCGTCACGGGACTCTGTGGTGAGGACTTATTATATAATGCATTATGTGAATGTTTCAAATTAATTATCTTAATTCTATCTTTACTAAACTTTGAATCTGAACTTATCTGAAACTGAGTACTAAACATGTACTGAATTCTTAATCTGAATCTATATCTGAATCTGAATCTGAATCTATATCTTAATGTAAACATGTATCTCAATTACTACATAATTGGGATTAGGTCTATAACTCATATTGTGTACTTATATTCAAAATCTGGCTACTCACACAGTGAGTAGGCTAAGTTTGAATCTAAATCTTTTTATTCTTAAGTTCTAAACTGAATTCATTGCTGGATTTGAACATGTATCTCATTGTCAGGGTAAACTATGTTTTAAAACTCTTATTTGGTTAAATTATTTCACTTATACCAATTATATGATAAATAGCTTAGGAAAAAGGACCTCAAATGCTCATAGAATTACTAAGTATAAAAAGTATCTTAAGTCAGGCTCATAAACATATTTCAAGTACAATATATCTAAAAAATATGAATTCTGACAAGGTGGTTCAATCCTTCTTGTTAAATATGATGTTACTCTGAACCTTAATATTTGCATAAAAACTTACATATTAAACCTTAAATATCAGGATAGAAATCTCATAAAAATATTGTCTTGCAACCTAATCATAACTTAATTTGTCATTATCTTACAATGACATCATAAACTCATTTTACGATACCTTATGATCCCAAGCATACTTTTATTAGTACACCATGTCCTGCTATTTTCAAATTCATATTCTTACATAGTACTTGTATTCTAGATACTACTTATTCTAAGGAATCTAGTTCTTAAATTTCTACATATGTATGAAATCTTAATGGCATGTTTCTACATGAAATCTTACTAAATAGCTATGACTATAAATATGAGAAATTCTAATAACATATGTTTACTTACATTCTTAATACAAAGCTATTTGAAATCATCAACTAAGTATGGCTACATTACTGGCATATCTTATCTTGAAATCATATTCATTACTTCGAAACATTTTTAAGAAATCTTATAAGAATATGATTCTTCAATTTTCTCATGGACTTGGTCCATGAGTCACAACTATTTTGACCAACATATCTCTATTTTAGACTTTGGGTTTCTAAACTTGCATAATGATAGAATTATGAGAATAATATTGTTTGCAAATCTTAACATTGAAGTCTTAGAACATTAAATCACATAGATCATGAAACTCTTATTAGGAGACATGTAAACATATTGAACATAAACTATGAGTACTCATGTGCATGGACCACTTACCTCTTGTGCTGATGACATCTATAAAATCTTGATTCCAAGTTCCATATCTTTAATAACCTCGATATCATCATAGTTTTATTAGTCTAAGAGCATGTTCCGTCTTTCTATTTCTAATCTCACACCCCACCTTCCTAACTATATATACCAACTTCAGGTTCTTAAACATAACTTTATACTCACCATAAAATCTTGGCTTTAAAATAAAATAAAATAAACTCTTATTATGTAGTTACCATAATATTTATACTCAACATTAATCGTCTTATGTACTAATATGAACATATACTTCATATAATGAGAATAATTATCAAACATAGTCACACATTAGAAAACTTACTGACTTGGTGAGGAAATCAAAATATAATACCATAATGCTAAAAATATTAGACCTAATTAGCCATACATATACCACTTATTGTCAAGATAATCATCTATTACCCTCACATAATGGTCACTCAGGTCCAAATCTTAATACAAATATGGTAACACAAGAAAATCCATCAAATCTCTAGAAAAGTAATTACACAATGTAGTAAGATCATGTATAAAATATTAGATCATTTAAAAAAAACCATATCAAGGGTGAAATACCCAAAATACCCTTATTAGGGTTTACATTAAAAACCTTAATAAAACTTCATATATGAAAGATCAGGATCTCATTTAATGTTAAACATATCAAAATACACATTCAGTAAAATTTGTATGAATTTCTAAAGGCATTTACTATTTTTAATTGGCAAAACATCAAAAACATATAGTTTTGTCTACCCAGAATATAATAAATAGAAGACATCAAAATCATACTCCAAAACTATTTTTATAAGATAGTATCAAATAGCTTTCCATAGGTATCTTGGTTGTCCCAAACCGAGATCTGTAGCTCAAGATATGAATTTTTGAAGTTAACCTAAACTTGGCCAATCTCGGTCGTCGAGATCTGATCTGATGACCACAATCTATCGTGTGTCACAAGCTTAGGGCCGGTGCTCCCTTCCCTTTCCTTCATCTTCCTGCATCTGTAAATGCCTAGAATAGAAGCCACTATGCCCAGAACTTCCGATGAGCTTGATCTCACTTCCTTGGCCATGAACTCGCGTGAGAAACCATGCCCAGCTCCGACCTGGTCTATACTCCATGGACGACGCCCTCTCTGTGCCCTGGGTGGATGAGGCTGAAGATCCCCAAACCACAATCGTACTGTGGCCGCCACCCCTTCTAGCCTTCTTCTTCACTATGGATCTCCCCACTATTCTGCTCATGCTTCGCGAAAACCCTAGATCTAGGTTCGTCTAACCCTTGCAGACTAGAAAACGTGACTTTTATAAGCTTTTGCCCCCCGAATCTTGGGCAAGAATCCTCTGCTTGGGGGACTCTGTTCCGCCCCCTACTCTATTGGGTGTGGCTCTTCAGTCCGATACCGACTGGAGTCACTCCCTTTTTTCATTTTCTTTTTCTTCTTCTTTTGCATAAAAGTCCAGTTTCTAGAAATAATTTTGTAGGCCACAACATAACCACATTTGAACTCAAATTTTGGGATAACTGATATTTTATCATTGCCTTATTATGGAAAATATATCAGGTCCAAACTAATCATAAAGACACTCCAAAAATATCTTTTAATTAATTGTTAAATAATTACAAATTTAATTACCTAGGCCTCGAAGTAAATCAAAATCATCTAAAATTTCTCCCACCATCTTATATTCTATTTAGCCATCTAATAAAATTATTATCAACACTCATTATGAGGGATACATACTATATTCCCAAAATTTGTACTTCAAGGACCAATATGTGAATCTTAATTGGCTCAATCATGATTGAATAAGGTTCTAGGGTCCCCAGGCCGTCCCCTTTTCTTTCAAAAGGTCCAATATCTATTCTTGATTATAGAACTAAGACATTACTCAATATTCACTCAATGAAAGCTTTTATATGATATATCAGATCAACATTAATTTACTTCCATAATAATGAGAACTAAGTTGGTCTAGAGCTAGACCAGTAACTTAAGTCTTTATATTATATATGCTTGTCACATTATTATTCACAAGAATAATTCATTCATATTCATCTACTCCTAACTACAATCATACACATTAAAGCCATTATGTCAGTCTTCGTTGACTAGATGGCTTGTATTACACATTTCGTAAATTTAATTGCATACCTAGCCATGGTTACGTTCATTATGTCTCTTGGCATTCCTTTACTAGAAAAGCCCACATTAAAGGCTTACTTTAACTGTGAAATTGAGGATGCTACATGGAATGTCTTATTCTCCCCTCACCTAAGGTTAGAGGTCAGGTAGGTGCCTCAATTGTACTTAGTTCGATACACATAATTATCTTACATGCAAATTCTTTTTGATATAATTGTTAATGGCAAGTTTCTTTTGATATATAGCCTCATACTCTTATTATCTTCCTCTTATGATGAACCATAGCCCATCTTTATTTATTTTACTTATCTTGATATCCTAGACTAGTTTTGTGACACATACTTTTCTTCCCTTTCCCTTTTTACTAGGTTCCTTCCCCACCACCCAGGTGTTGAGCAAGGTGATGGATAAGACAAGAAAGATCTTAGCTTTTGGCTTGGACTCGGCTGATGGAGATGTTGTTTGGAGACAAGATTGTAGTAGTTTATACTTCCCTCTATCTAGATCCTTTTTGTTGTATGTTGTTGTAAAACCTAATGGGTGATTTTGATGTACTTGTGTAATCTTTTATGAAAGATGAATATAGCTAGTTATTTTTTATTCCACTACTTTCTAATGGTCTTTTGTATACCAATGTTTAATAAATTTGGAAAATTTGTGCCCACTCCATCATACCTCTGAGGGTGTTTGGAATGGATGTCAATTCTTCAAATTTTTTGTAAAGGGGTGATTTCATACTCCTTACAGCAACTTGTCAAACTAGATAGTCTTCTCATCCAAATACGTATCCAGAAAGTAACGGCTCACAAACTCTCATCAAAACACTACCTAACTTCTCACAAGTCTTGGTCTTTTCTCTTCTTTAAGGGCCCACCAATGGCTAGCATTGTCCTTCACTAGGTAAACAACATGCTTCACCTTGTCTTCTATTGGGATATTGAGGATCTTAAATGCTTTCTCAACCTCAATCAACCACATATAAGCATATGTTAGGTATGTCATACCCGCATAATCAGTCGCCCCAACACGCTTCAACCGCTCAAATGTCTTCCCTGGACCCTTAGATTCAACACTAGGGACAACTACCCTAGCTTGACGTATGAGCTCTCTATCTTCTATATGTGTAATGATTACCATGACTTGTCCAAACATGGACTGGAAAGATAGATTGGCCATGGCTACCTAGTCAAAGTCAGAAAAAACAAGCTTCTATGGCCCTGTCTCATGCACTCTACCATCACATATTGACCTCCTACCACCACCTCCCAACAGGACATAGCTACTCTCGGCATTCTCTTCACATTCTCTAGAAATATTGACATAAGAATAAGATATGATAATATCTATTGGAATATGTAAGAACATACTCAAAACCTAAACCATATGTCCCTGTAGACTCAAGGAACCTAAAGATCTAATACCAAAAATTGTGACAACATGTCATGCTAAATGAGATTACTCAAAACAAAACATGTGATTGGTCACTAATTAACCATATTGCCAGATGTGAGAGAAAATAAAAATTGAATTAAACGTTACTAACTTGTCCAAAAAAATTACATAAAGGTCCAAAATTTCATAAGAGCATATACCATAATAGGTATTTACATATACGACTCATGGTCTAAGCCACAACATGTATACAAAACATATTGTTCCACATATTGACATGCCATTTAAAACATCGACATATAGCCAAACTTTGAGTCAATATAAATATCATCTAAAAAACATCCCTTGTCCAAACCAGAGAGAAAAGTGACGACTTTAGAACACTCTATTTACAAGACAACCTTCTTCTCTTATTGTTCTTCAAGCACACTCCCTCACCACCTTAGACCTGACAACATCGTTGATGATCACCTAAAATGATGTGGTGACTCACAAGAGTGAGATCCATGTCCCAGTGAGATATATAACTCTCAACAATGTTTATTGATTAATTAAACAATTTAGGTAGATTAAGCATGATTAGTAGATAGAATGTAACTAGCATGACTAATAGGATACTTAGATGAATAGAATAAGCTATGACTTATTGAGACAGTAGATATTTCTTATTGCATTAATCAACATCTAATAGTACAAGAAACAAGGCAAGGTTTGACATCCAACATGAATCATGTTTAACCTTAAATAGATATACTACACAACTCGATTACAAGCACTAGGGAGTTTGAGGTATACCACTCAACGTCCAATTGACCACTGCTAATTCTAAATCAATTTTGTAGAAGATCTAGAAGAGATAAAATTCTAAGATCTCATCCTCCTTCAGTCAGTTTGAGTCTACCACAGTGACATATATGTCAAGATGCAAAACAGCCTAGTCCGCCCTTAGTATATAGGTCATGTCACTAGTAAACCAGGGTATACAAAGTCCTATCATCTGAGGCACAACTATATTTTTTTTCAATCATATCACATATATTGAATCATAATCATCTAAGATACATCTTCAATCATTCTCCTATCAAAGTATGACCATAGCCATCCTTAAAATCATCCATATACTCAATATTATACGACTCTAAGTTTCCATTAGAGGAAAACTCATTTGACCACCTAGCAAGTTCTAACACTGGAATTGATCTACATTACGGGGCACTACATGATTAGGATTTCACTTGATTATTTAATGCCATATAGAGTTAAGGTTGCATCAATAAAGTTACACATAAACCCTCAAATAATACTACAAAAACATGAGTACCTTGCATCTTCAGAAGATAGAAAACATATGACATACATTTATTATCACATCATCTCATGATACCATTCTCTGTCACATAAAGAAGAGGGTTACACCTCCATTAGGGCTCAACCATGACCAAGGGATATTAAGATCATCACATCACATCATTTCCTACCAGGACATCATTATATTTCCATGCTTTGCCAAGGTCTCAACAAACCATCCCCATACATGTGGTATTAAAATTTAACATAACATCGGATTAAGATACCATGATGTTCATATGGTAACATACTAGGTTACAACAACACGGAGATAGAATATTCCCTCATCATATCACATTTAAGAAAGCTAAGTATGATTAACCATTGTCATCTATTTGCATTAGGGTTAGGCTCAACAAGACAAGTTGAATTGAAGGTATAAATCACTACTTAAGTATAAACCCTATCTCCTAGTATTTCCATCAAATCATGATTTCTATAAGATCAAGCATGACTATTAGATTACATTCAAATAAAATCCTTGAATCATATGTCCGACTAAAGAGAGATAGGAGAAATTTCTTTACAAACCCTCTAATCGCTTGGTCTTCAAGGTAGTAAAACCATTGAGTTGTGATCTAGGTGAGTCACAAACTTAACTAATCATGACATCGTTTGTTGACATAAAAGGCACCATCATTTACTGACCTCAGAAAAGCCATCAGTTGTGGATACCACATCCACCATCATTAGTAGACCATATGACCACCATCATATCATGAAATTAAAAGAACCATTGGTTGAAACCCTTGACCTTAGGAATCGGTGAACCCATCGAGTTAAGGATCACTGATCAGAGAAACCTTCAAGATTGGAACCAGAACAACCATTGGTTGTTGACCCAGTGGAACTATGAGATGTGAAAAATTGAGTCAAAGAATCCATTGGTTGTGGACTCAAAATAGCTATCAAGTTTGGAACTCAATGATACCATCGAGTTTGGCCAATAGGTGGAGAAACAAGCTTCAAAACTCCAAGTAAAACCATCAGATTTGAGAGGGGAGAAAACCATCTAGTCCACCACTTGAAGTAGTACTAAAACCATTATTTATCGAGTTGAGGAAAATACAAAGCATAACTAAGTTAAAAACATAAGTTGAAATAAGAATTCAACCAAAATAACACTAAGCAAAAAACTATCACGTTTGTCTCTCAAGGAGGGAAATTAGCTCAAAACCCTAGAAGAGAACCATCGTTTGTAAGAGAGAAAGTCATAATTTTTCACATGCAGACTAGATCCATAGTTTCTACTATCAAACTAAGGTAATGTACAAGGTTTAGGTTTCATCCAAGAAGATAACTACTCAAGTATCATCACTTAATCTTAAACCCCATATAAAGATAGGTGTTTTCTACTTAGAGCTACATTTTTGTAAAAGATCTAGCACATGCTAGCTTAGAGTAAGCAACAAACATGAAGAAAGTTATATAACTTGAATGTATATTGAATAACAAGATCCAAAAATCAAGATAGATTGAGGGAAAGAGGAGAGAAAGTCTATCTTGAGCACTCCACTTGTCCAAGCTAGCTTCTTCTCCAAAAAGGAGGCAAACCCTAGGTCAAGGAAGCGAGAAAGGAGACATATTCAAGATCTAGATCAACGCAACCATGGATCCAACCAAGAAGAAGAGAGGAATGTCAAAAAGAAAAGAAAATGAAGTAACAAAGGGATATCTCACTTACCTAGGTCAAGGAACAAAGCAAGGAAGCTCCAAACAACCTTCACAAGGGTATATCCAAACCCTAGGTTAGTTCCAAGCAAGATAGGCCACCTTCTTCAACCTTGAACTCCTTCTTCTCCACCAAACAAGGGGGGATGAGATCCAACAACAAGAACAAAGAGAAAGGGTCCAAAAAGTTTGGTTTCATGGGAAGAGGGAGGTATATATGTCTCTGAGTTAGGGGAGAGAAGGTTGAGGTGTCAAGACTAACTTAGCATGTGTCCATGGTCAAAGGCATTGTGTCCATGCAACCCTATTAGACTATAAGTTGTGGATCCAGGGAAGCCATTGAATCTTGAACTCCCAGGGTATCCAACAACCTCCATAGCATGTGGCAATCGATTCTTGGAACCTCAGGTCACAAGGGTGAAAACCATCAGTTTGAGCACTTCTCTAGGTAAACCATTGGTATAGGGAGCTCAAGAGGTAAAACCTTAAACCCTCACACATAAAATACGTCCATCAGTTCCCCACTCATAAGGAAAACCATTAGGTCATAACTAGCCAGAAGAACCATCAAGTTCTGGCTCCTAAGGTACCTCATCTACGAGATCAAACCCTAACTTAAACCTAGATAGATGTCACCGTCAAACCAAGGTGCATCTAGGTTCCCCAAGTCAAAACTTACTCAAACATGATATGAAAACATATGAGGAACAAAAAGCATGTTAAACATTGCCAGAAAATCCATATATATGGGTAACTTACATAAAAGTCCAAAATAAGCACATATATGCATAACTTGCTCAAAAAGTGTCCACATTTGAACAAACATGAAACTTAAGTTTGTCACGTGATATCAAAGTGCATATTATGGTTTAATTAAGGTTTGAAGCATTCAATTAAGGTAATCAAGCATGAACAACCAAAAATTAAGGTTAGGGGTCTTGCAAGCATATCCTAAAAATTAGGGTAGGAACCCATATGTATTCCATACCAATGTTCGGGAGGACTAAAACCTCAGTTCCAAATAAATACAGTATTTTGTAGGGCATAATATCCAGTGTATGATGGGGGAATAAAATCCAGTGCCTAATATCATATGTGGTAGGGGAATAGATCCTCGTGACTGATAGGGGAATAAAACCAAGTGCTTATAAACATTATAAGTGGTAGGGGCATAAAACCCAGTGCCTATATGGAGTCACTACTTATAGTTAGGTTCAATCATCCATGCAAATAGGAGAGGAAAGATAAAGTATAGTCAAGTACAAATAAGGGATGAGATCATCTAACTAAAATCAGCGGGGTCAATGGACCCATAAATAAGCATTGAAAAACATTTCCACGATTAAGATACTTCATAGGATCAAAAAAGGCCACAAATTTAAAATTAGATTTATAAGGAATTAGATGAATAAGAAATAAATAAGGATCGAAAAGAATATCCAAAGAAATAAATTCGTCACAAGATCAGTATCAAAATAGAATATTTCACATGAAATAAATCCCTAGAATAGAGAGAACTAGTGTAAGCTATTTTTCTCAAGAGACATAAGGGAAAATAGGTTTATTGCTCAATAGTAATAATAAGGAATGAAAAAATACATCACACGAAGTCTACCAATATCCAAGGTCAAAACCCTAATTCCACCTTAATCAACAAGGCATATATGAGATTAGGGTTAAGTTTACAATAATTGTACAAACCCTAAAAGTTGACTTTTTATTATTAATGATTTAGGTTATCAAAACCATACTATCATATAGATTA
The DNA here is from genome assembly GCA_963693085.1 of Alisma plantago-aquatica. Taxonomy (NCBI): domain Eukaryota; kingdom Viridiplantae; phylum Streptophyta; class Magnoliopsida; order Alismatales; family Alismataceae; genus Alisma; species Alisma plantago-aquatica. The sequence goes on along the minus strand of OY856409.1, from coordinate 1,407,160,719 downwards.
TTTTTTATGAGTTTATAGTATATTTTACTTTCTCTCTTGATGTATATATTATTAGTTATGAATTTAAAAATGTTATGCAATTAGGAAAATTCTTAAAAAATACTTATATATTATATCATATTTGGTGATGAAACTTACATTGTTGGGTAAATAATGATTTCATGAATCCAAACATATTTGATTATATTTTTCAAATTGAAAAATATTTAGTTATGAATTTTATAAATTAAATATTGAAATTGGATTAATAAATCAAAACACTTTTGCAAACTACCATTATGACCCCACTTTTGGTGTTCAAAATGATATCATGAGATTGGAAAGAATAGTAACCTCCAAAATATGCACCCTCAATGTCATAAAACTAATAAAAGGACAAAAGTACCCTCACTCAGAGAACACAAGGGAAACAAAGAAAGAGGTAAAATAGTAAAAGAGCACTCACCCTCACTCAGAGAACACAAGGGAAACAAAGAAAGAGGTAAAATAGTAAAAGAGCACTCACTCCTTCCTCTTTGGTTGTTCTTCAAAGTGAGGGAACACGACATCAACCCTGGTGCAAATAAGAGAAGCACCTCACAAAGAGAGTAAGGTGCAGAGCACGGAATAGTTAGCCATGTTGGGTTTTAGGGGAGGCAGAGAAGGCAGCGGAAACAAAAAAAATTCTCTTCCCAAAACCCAGAACAAGGAAACGCGTCAACGTCTATAGGAAGGGATGGTTTGTGGAATCATACCTTATCCCAAGGCTTGATCGGAGACAATACCTCGTGCCTTGCATGGTCTTCATGTCCGGTCTTGGACGGTGTTTGTGCAGCTCCTAGTCGCACTGGGACTGACGAGTCCTGGTCTCACCAGGACTGTTGGAATTGACTGCTGTCCTTCGAGCGGCAAAAATCTCCCACCTCTGAAGTAGTTCACATGGACCACCTTGAACACCAATCTCCTTGTACCACAAGGAATTGGAAGGAGTCACACCCTCCTGTAAGCATACTAGTCACCGACACACTCTCCTACCACCAGTCACTTTTTGTACTTGTATTTCCCTTGTTGTGCCTCCCTTATTGGGTAGAACTTGCTCGGGCTCTCTCGGTTACCAAAACCAAGGAGAACGACAACTTTATAGAGCAACTATAACGACCCCGCCTCCCGGTAACCCCCAATTAAGGGAGACCCAAAGGTCAGAGCCGTTATTCAATTAACAGGATCAAAGGTTTGAGAAATAATCAATAATAATTACGAAATTCTACTAACTAACTAGAATTTGGTATAAAATTAAAACTTTATTTACCTTTGAAAACTTTGGAAATCTATCTATCCAGAGTTTGAATAACTCTATCTAATCCTCCTTGCACTTTAATTCTTATTTCCACAATGTGTCACGTTACTGTTTGTTCTTTCAATTATTGTTCCTAAAATGCCGAAAAACAAAACGTCGGTCAGTATATCAAAATATACTAGTATGTGGGAACAACCAAAATCTTGCAAATAATGCTAACAATTTAATAATCACAAACAAATTAATTATCAAGCCACTTTACATTTTCAATGTGTCATCCTCCACCGCTTTTGCTCTAACCCTGGCATACCCCTCTAGGGTTTCTCTTTTGCCATTGACTTAAGGCCACCTTCGCAATCCCGAGCTTGGTGCATGGGAGTCACCTCTCAAGGTGCTCCATAGTCATGCATCATAGATCACCTTCTCATTCCCGAGCTTGGTGTCTGGGGTCACCTCTCATGGTGTGCATGGGTCTACCCTCTAGGGCCTAACCTTTATGGCATCTTCCATCAGGGTGGCATGTAGGTGCGAGAATACACATTTCTTTGTAATTGTGATAACCATAGTGACTTTATAATTGCAATATGAACATACAAACTATTTAGTTGCACTCAATGCGATTAAACATTCGGGAATCCACTAAAGCGGTTACTCATAATTAACCACATACCTGTTATGCAGACTTGAATGCAGGAAAACTCAATAAATCAGGATTCAAGAAAGCACACACACATACAATTTGTTCCTAAAAAATATATTCAATTTCTTTATTACTACTCATGTCATCATAATTCATTAATTCTAATGGTTTCCTAGGTTATTTTCCCTTTTTAGGGTTATGACCATAATTAGGGTTTTATTTCCTTTTTATTACTTTTACCTTACTTTTATCAAATATCCCTCAAACCCTAATTATCTTGTCCTATTTTCCATGAAGGTCCTAAAGATCAGGTTTGGACCATATAAACCCTAATTTTCATATTACTATATCCTTTCTTTTCTTTTTCTCCAATTTAGGGTTTCTAAACTTGTTAATCAACATATTGAGTTACAAATTGTAAACTTGTAATTATATTATCAAAACAGGTTAATAACCATCTAAAACAGTAAATAAGTTAACCATACTCAAATTAACTTAATTTCAAGACTAAGTATATCTTTTATCAACAATTAGGGTTTTTATCCACAAATTAACCCCTTTTCTATTCAAAATATGCACTTCTATAAAAAGAGGTCGATTAAGGCTTTCAAACCATTTTTAGTACATTCCTCATATTTTTCTGATCATTTTTCATGTATTGACTTTTTGCATCTGAGTTTTCTATCACCAGATATGATTTTACAAGATAAATCCTTTTTATCAATTTATTAGTTAATTAGGAAATCCATGGATCGTCCGATCCATGGTCCGCGGTCCACTGATGGATCCAACGGCCATGGGCATGCACGCCTAACAACTGATTAAAAAGGATAGAAGAAACTTCTGACCTTGTCATGACTGAAGGGAGCGAGGGGCAGGATGGTAATTTGCCGCAAAGCCTTCTTCAACCTCGTGCGCCTCCCTGCTGCGCTCCGATGGTCAACCCAGTGGTTGACTTGTAGTTTTCGGCCACCAAAGTGCACACAACTTTGCAGGGAGCTCCACCTCCCCTAGCCAAACAGGTCTATGCCTTCAATCGCTCACCCCAGACACACCAAGATCGTCCCCACTCGCCGGACTCCGACGTTGATCTCTGAGAAGTCGAGGGTGCAGGTCGACACGAATAGAGCAATTGAATGTACAGACGCACTCCTTACTTCCATCCGCAGTGCTTGAGCTATCAAAAGGTGATGACTGTGCCTTGGATTACCCTTCCCTATTTATAGGGTCAAGGTAGGGTTCCTGCCTAGATGGGCGTTTCCTGGTTCGGACGCAAAACCTCAGCAAAAAAGGGATGTTTCCCTTCGTCTCCTTATCTCGAATTCAATGGGAATAAGAGTTGGCTTTCATCCTCCCTGGATCACGAGAAAAAAGGATGGGGAACACTCCCTATATCTAGTAGAGTCCCAGTCCACTAGGGAATTAGATGATGAGTGTCCATCGTTGGATTAGGATCCAACGGGCCTCATCACCCGCGTTCAAAGGGAATATATATATTTATCATTTAATTCAGAAAAAATTCCCAAATCAAAGATAACTTGAAAAATTAATATCTCCCAAACCATAACTTCTATTTATCTCAAATTTTAAGGGAACGTTCCTTTTATTATTGCTCAGATTTTTGCAAAATTTGGGAAACAAAAAGCAATGGATGAGAAAGGTTCCTTATCTCCCAATTTTTCTCATCAATTAATCCAAATTAATTTATATTCCTATTCCTTTTGCCTTCATCTCATTATTTTGGGTCCCTTGGACCTCAAGGAAACCCAAGGGCACGGATTCCCATCTTGGGGAATATTGGTTTGCCTTTATCCTCTTTTAATTGTCAATTTCTCGTATTTCCCTTTTATTAGTTAATTTCTTTTCCTTATTAATTTCCTTTTCTTTTCAATTGGGCTCAATGGCCTACAAGGCCCACAATCAATCAATCAAAACCATTTCTCACGAAATCTATTGCAAATAAAAAAAAAGGATCTCATTTATTCATTAAAAGATAAAAACTCTTTACATTACATATTCAAGAAAATGGGGTTGTAACATCCTTCCCCTCTTATAAGTATTTTGTCCTCAAAATTCAACCAAACAAATAAACAATTCAGGATAAGATTTTTCCATGTCCATCAGGGCTTCCATGTGGCTTCTCCCTCTCCATGGTGCTTCCCAAGAACCTTCATCATCTCATATTCTTCTATTAGAGTTCTTTCTTACCTTGGTATATCATATCTTCATAGGTGACTCAGGACATTTCAGCGTCTCAAAAGCTGAATAGGTTCAGGGCTCAACACATGGCTTGGGTACCTCACATAATTCTCTAGATCAGACTCATGCAACACATTATACATCATGTTATCCTAAGGGGTAAGGAAAAACACAACCATTTCCACCAATCCATCTCAAATGGACCCACATATCAGGGACTCAAATTTCTCCACTGTAGCTTAGAGGGGTCAGATTTTCACATTATATTCCCCCACAGTGAACTGCATGTCAGTCTGCTTTGCATCATCTCATGACTCATGTCACCACTGTGCTCTCTCTCATCCATTGCACGATCAAAGCGACTTCATCTGCATTCACTTGTGGTTCTTTTCTGACCTTCGCGAGGCCTCCCTCACCAACATCATCATAATGAAGTGGTGACTGGCACAACCTCCCTATAGAACTTCTAGCATCCTGATAAAGGCTATCGTGGTTAACATCACATCTTAAGAATTGTCTCTATGTATCACCCTAAATGAGCACACATGCTCTCATCAGACCCTCTAGTCTGGATCATACTGTCCATAAGTATGGGGTGATAAACTGTACAAACACTGAGCTCTTCATGTATCTACTTCCACCTCATGGAAGTGAACCTTTAGGTCACATCAAGAACTCTTGAACTTATATCATGGTATAGTTGAACCATCTCTCTCTTTTATGTAGTTCAACAGAATCTATCTCTTGAAAAAACTCCTTTCTTTCTCATGTTATCCAGGTAAGGCAATCTACCATAACCCATATTGTATCTTGACCTTCTGGGTCAAAGGGAGACTTACCACAACACTCATAGTGATGAACTCCCATTCCCTCTCAGGAACTCTTTTATCCTCTATATCGGTACACTGGGTTACTAGTGTTCGTCCTTCACCCCCTGGCTTGCATGGCCACATGCTACATGCAACTTTGTTTTAAGCATCCATAGTGCTACCATCACTTACTATCCTTGTGGTACCAAGGTATATCATAACCTCCTGTATTGTTATGATTCCTTAAGATTGATACCTTGGAAACCCTAAACCACTCTCAAAAGGGTTTTATTACCTTCCTATCCAAAGAAGTGTATCTGAGGTTCTATCACCATCCTTTTACTACATCCAGGGCTTAACTGGCTAACAAAACAACCATTAACTGGCTCAACATATCTTGTTACATTTATGTGTCAGCCGAAACACATCTTCTTTCCAGACTTAGGGTTAGCCGAACCACCTCAACTTCTTCTAGCCTCTAATTAAACTAGCCAACTATATCTCAACTAGAGCATTCATTATCACTTTTTATCCTTAGGTTTTGGGTAATGTCAAAGACATACACCTCCATGTATTGTACTTATCATCTCAACTCAAATTCTAAGTCTATCTTCATCAAAAATTTCTAAGCTCATCCTCACTATGATCGATCTTGACCTTGGTTAACTTGCAAATTCCACATGGCTCCTGATAAAACATCCTCATAAGATGACTACACTAATCCTCTTAGTTTTTGCAAACCATCCATGTATCATTCACTCCACCAAGGTATGTTATTATCTCTATTCTCATACCTTGTAGCAACGTTCCAACTCGCATCATCTTTTATCCTTGGTGTAAGGCATGCGTACTGTCCTATCTCTCACTCCCATAACAAGAAGAAATAAGCATTTGGCTGCAGTCCAAATACAAAGTTCTTTTTGTTCCAAGGGTAGAGATGGTTCATGCCTCCTTACCAGTACACCTTTACATCTAAGTCGAAACAAGCCACATATGTCTCTACGAACACCACGATATCACTTACTTCCATGGAAATCTTGTCTCAAACCTACTTGGTCTAAACACAGTCCTTGGTCTTCTCCTCTAGGTCTATAGGGTGCCGACACTTTTGGGGTCATCCCTTTTCCTTCATGCATCAGAGAGTGCCCTACTCATCTGCCCTTTGGGTCCCATGAGTTCATGAAGGTGATAAATCTCCGAACCCATGGCCCTCAGACAATGATAGTTGTTACCTCCCGACCCTATGGTCATGTGCAACTAGGGAATTCGACAAATCCTACTTCCATCAGTCTTATCCCTACCTAACCCTAGTATAGACTTAGGATTTCATTATAGTATATATCCCGAATAGAACCTTACCCAAGCCTTCATCATCTCTCTCTGCATTCGTGGGTTGTCTTTCATCCTTTCACAGGGGTCGTGGCGACCTGCCTTCCTTGGTTAGGCCCCATACCAGTTACCTCCATGGTAACACATCCACATTCACATAGAGATGGTTATCTATGGGTCTATAGGTTCATTCTAATGCCATGTACTCTTCACTAAGCTTCTCAAGATCCTATGAAACCTCCTTAGGTTACCTCAAAACCAACCAAACTGGTAAACTCCCTACCAAAGGGTCCCTCTCCCAGGATGGGAGGAAACTACACTTCTATAACAAAGGTCACAAGCATCCTTAGGGTTTACATCCTTATGAGCATGCTTAAACCAACAACTACTAAGGCACAAGTGTACCTATAAAACCATGCTAGGTCGCACTTGTTCTCATCCCCAACATTACATCAACTTAGTTGTGAGGGGTTCATCAATCATACCCTTAACGCAAGGGATTTCCTTTACCTCTACACATGAGGAGTACCATGATCAAAACTATAGAGACTCAAATCTCATCATGAGCATCAAATACACTACTACCCCTCCTAGGCCTAAGAACCCTAGGTTCTCCTTTGGGTATCCAACTACATGCTCAACCTCTTAACCACGACTCAAGCATGTCAAAGGTATGTCATGTACCTCCATGATCTTTCTACTCGAGCAATGCTTCAGAGTTGAGTCCTCTTCCAGGGCAACCAACTAGGTATAAAGCCTCACAACCAGTTACTTAAACCTCCTCAGGGTCTAAAGCACTCTTTATCTCATCTGGAAGGTAACCACTTTTACCATGGGTACTAGAAGCATCATCCTCTCTCTAGGGTTTGGTTCCTCTAAAGGCAACCAAGATATCATCAGTCTCTAGGAATCAAGCATAAGGCAACCACGATCATCCACGTGGGTCACATCCCCCTTAACTCCCAACTATTCCTCAAGTTTTGAGGTTTTAGACTTCCAACCTCCTTGTTGGAGTCCTGCTTCCTCTCTCTAGAGCTAAAACCACTTCCAACCATACTGACTAGAGGTCCCTTCTCCATGAAGGCTCATGTTCTCAAGCACACCCGTATGTGGTTGAAGCCTATGCTCAACTCATGTTTGGCTCAAGATTATACATATCTCTTTATGCTTATCTCATAAGACATCCATCATGCCCTTTTGGCCAGGGTTTCAACCTACTACCATACCACTGACGTACTTTGGGGGCATGCTATCCCTTACTTGCATAAGCCATAGGGTTTCTATAGATCCTTCACTAACTTCATTCATGAAGGAGCTAGCCTTTGCTTTAACACGCATGACCCTGTACCGGGTTGCCAAAGGTGCTAGGTCACCCAACCTCACATGGCTCATATGGCAATCCAAACATCTGGTCAACCATGACATCTAACTCATCATTTCATCTCTCTCTCTAACCTCTACTTAGGGTTAGGGTTAACATCATCCTTAGAGGATGTGATAGGTCTCTATTTTTTACAGGAGGTCTCTACCTTCAAGACTAACTCTCTCTACTCATCCTCTTGACAAGGAGGTCTAAACTCAGGTTTCTCCTAAGAGAAATGACAACTTGTGTCATACGACCTAAGCATGTATCTATTCTTCAATTTGCGCTTAATCTATTAAGCTTATGTCCATGACATCTTAATTACATGCTTTTTATTAGTTTGGTGGAGGATTCCTTAATCCTTATCGACCTTACCCATGCCTCAAGAGGGTGAGGAGAAGAGAGAAAACCCTAATCCTTAAGGTCCTTATCAGAATTTGAGTTGAGAAGGGATGAACAAGATGAGAGAGTCCTAAAGGTATCTTATTTCGAATCATACCCTAAGACTTTGGCCAGGAAGTCACACGGATCCAGGAGTCCTCATATTCCGATTAGCGGTGCAGAGGAAAATATTGCCAGCCCCCAATCATGATCCTTTTCTAGAGACCTCTGTCTTTTGGATAATCCTCTCATAACTCCCTTGGGTTCTACAGAATTTATAAAATTTAAAAATTATTAAAGATTAATTGAGGAACCTATGCTCTGATATCAATTGTAATGACCCCGCCTCCCGGTAACCCCCAATTAAGGGAGACCTGAAGGTCAGAGCCGTTATTCAATTAAAAGGATCAAAGGTTCGACAAATAATCTATAATAATTATGAAATTATACTAACTAACTGGAATTTGGTATAAAATTAAAACTTTACTTACCATTGAAAACTTTGGAAATCTATTTATCCAGAGTTTGAATAACTCTACCTAAACCTCCTTGCACTTTAATTCTTATTTCCACAATGTGTCACTTTACTGTTTGTTCTTTCAATTGTTATTCCTAAAACAACGACAAACAAAACGTCGGTCAGTATATCAGAATATACTGGTAAGTGGGAAAAACCAAAATATTGCAAATATGGCTAACAATTTAATAATCACAAACAAATTAATTAGCAAGCCACTTTACATTTTCAATGTGTCATCCTCCACCGCTTTTGCCCTAACCCTGGCATACCCCTGTACGGTTTCTCTTTTTCCATTGACATAAGGCCACCTTCTCAATCCCGAGCTTGGAACCTGGGTGTCACCTCTCACGGTGCTCCACAGTCATGCATCATAGACCACCTTCTCATTCCCGAGCTTGGTGTCTGGGGTCACCTCTCATGGTGCCCATGGGTCTACCCTTTTGGGCCTGACCTTTATGGCATATTCCATCAGGGTGGCCTGTAGGTGCGAGAATACACATTTCTTTATAATTTTGATAACCATAGTGACTTTATAATTGGAATATGAACATCCAAACTATTTAGTTGCACTCAATGCGATTAAACATTCGGGACTCCTTTGAGAAACTAAAGCAGTTATTCATAATTAACCACATACCTATTATGCAGACTTGAATGCAGGAATACTCAATCAATCAGGAATCAAGCAAGCACACACACAATTTGTTCCTGAAAAAGGTATTCAATTTCTTTATTACTACTCATGTCATCATGATTCATTAATTCTAATGGTTTCCTAGGTTATTTGCCCTTTTTAGGGTTTTGACCATAAGTAGGGTTTTATTTCCTTTTTATTACTTTTACCTTACTTTTATCAAAAATTCCTCAAACCCTAATTATCTTTTCCTATTTTCCATGAAGGTCCTAAAGATCAGGTTTGGACCATATAAACCTTAATTTTCAGATTACTATATCCTTTCTTTTCTTTTTCTCCAATTTAGGGTTTCTAAACTTGTTAATCAACATATTGAGTTACAAACCCTAAACTTGTAATTCTATTATCAAAACAAGTTAATAACCATCTAAAATAGTAAATAAGTTAACCATACTCGAATTAACTTAATTTCAAGACTAAGTATATCTTTTATCAACAATTAGGGTTTTTATCCACAAATTAACCCCTTTTCTATTCAAATTATGCACTTTTGTAAAAAGAGGTCGATTTAGGCTTTCAAACCATTTTAATGCATTCCTCGTATTTTTTTGATCATTTTTCATCTATTGACTTTTTGCATCCGAGTTTTCTATAACCAGATATGATTTTACCAAGATAAATCCTTTTTATCAATTTATTAGTTAATTAGGAAATCCATGGATCGTCTGATCCATGGTCCGCGGTCCACTGATGGATCCAACGGCCATGGGCATGCACGCCTAACAACTGATTAAAAAGGATAGAAGATGCTTCTGACCTTGTCGTGACTCAAGGGAGTGAGGGGCAAGATGGTAATTTTCCGTGAAGCCTTCTTCAACCTCGCGCGCCTCCCTGCTGCGCTCTGATGGTCAACCCAGTGGTCGACTTGGAGCTTCCGGCCACCAAAGGGCACACAACTTTACAGGGAGCTCCGCCTCCCCTAGCTGAACAAGTCTATGCCTTCAATCACTTACCCCAGACACACCAAGATTGTCCCCACTCACCGGACTCCGGCGTTGATCTCTGAGAAGTCGAGGGTGCAGGTCGACACAAATAGAGCAATTGAATGTATAGACGCACTCCTTGCTTCCGTCCGCAGGGCTTGGGCTATCAAAAGGTGATGTCAGTGCCTTGGATTACCCTTCCCTATTTATAGGGTCGAGGCAGGGTTCCTGCCCAGATGGGCGTTTCCTGGTTCAACCGCAAAACCTCAACAAAAAAGGGATGTTTCCCTTCGTCTTCTTATCCCGAATTCAATGGGAATAAGAGTTGGCTTTCATCCGCCCTAGATCACGAGAAAAAAAAGGATAAGGAACACTCCCTGTATCCAGTAGAGTCCCAGTCCGCAAGGGACTTGGATGATGAGCGTCCATCGTTGGATTAGGATCCAACGGGCCTCATCACCCGCGTTCAAAGGGAATATATATATTTATCATTTAATTCAGGAAAAATTCCCAAATCAAAGATAACTTGCAAAATTATTATCTCCCAAACCATAACTCAAATTTATCTCAAATTTTAAGGGAACGTTCCTTTTATTATTTCCCAGCTTTGTGAAAAATTTGGGGAAAAAAGCAATCGATGAGAAGGGTTCCTTCTCTCCCAAGTTTTCTCATCAATTAATCCAAATTAATTTATATTCCTATTCCTTTTGCCTTCATCTCATTATTTTGGGTCCCTTGGACCTCAAGGAAACCCAAAGGCATAGATTCCCATCTTGGGGAATACTGGTTTGCCTTTATCCTCTTTTAATTGTCAATTTCTCATATTTCCCTTTTTATTAGTCAATTTCTTTTCCTTATTAATTCCCTTTTCTTTTCAATTGGGCTCAATGGCCTACAAGGCCCACAATCAATCAATCAAAGCCATTTCTCACGAAATCTATTGCAAATCAAAGAAAAGGATCTCATTTATTCATTAAAAGAGAAATACTCTTTACATTACATTTTCAAGAAAATAAGGTTGTAACAACAACTGGTTGCACTGAGTTGTTTTCAGAGAAGCTCCCAATACCCCTATATATATAGGAGGGTCATGGGACATGTTTCTCTATCCCGGGAAATGTGGGATTAAAGCAGGAGTAGAAGGGTTTGAGATTTTCCACAAAAACAACCAACTGTGTGACCCAAACCGATTGTTTCATTTCTGAAATAGTCAGTTGGGGACCTGATCTAGTCGGTTGACACCTCAACTAATCAGTTGGGGCACCTCAACTGGTCGGTTCATTTCGGAACCGGTCGGTTTGTGGCCCTAGTCAGTTCCTGGTTGACTTTTCCTCTTTTGTTTCTAATTGGTACCTAATCCCAATCCTTGTTCCAATCAAATTGGGAAAGTGAAATGAAACGAAATTTCTCACCAATTTTACTTTCCCAACTCGTTCGTTTGGACCAGTTGAGCCGATCGTTTCAACACTTGAACCGACTATTTCACCCTATCCATGAGCCGATTGACTCACCACCTGAGCTGATCGGTTCACCAAGCTCAGCCGATCGACTCATGTGAGTTCACCAAGCTCAGCCGATCGGCTCATCACATGAGCCGATCAGTTGGGAGTGCAGATTGTGTAGAAATAGTCAATTGCAGTTTCAATCAATCCAATACTCTAATCAATATGTCCAACACCTTGAACACTATGATTTTGAGCTATCAATTAATTGAGTGTTTAATTGAACTACTAAACTCCTTTAGTAATCAATCTAAACATTATTTGTGGACAAAACTCCTCTTCCAGGTTAAATCCTATGTGTGTAACCCTACAGGTCCATTTCACATTGGCAGTGAAAGTCCATAACACTTATGACTTCACAAGCAAAGAGCGGTGCCTAGTCACACAGTAATGCTACCCAAGTGAAATAGAAAGTTGGAGAACAACTTTCAATCCTACAATCTATGAATGGTGTTACAGTGAATGTATAATTCCTTTGTCACTGATATACCGAATGAACTCGAGGGATGGAATAGTCATCCTGTCAACGTTCATTCACTTTCTTGATCTCAGAGTAGATTGGAAGAGATATGTATGACATCAATATCACATACTGATTCACACATGTGTGCACGCCTTTCTCAATCCTACTCACCATGTGGCCATGGATATTAAACTCCCTTAGGAGGGACAGATCCCATATCTATCACTCAGCCCTCAAAAGCCCCATGTGTCAAAGCCACCCAATCATCACCTTTATAACAACCCATGTTTTAGGACTGCGTTTGATGATGTCAATGTGTGCCCAAGGACATGTGTTGAGTGTAGTGATTTCAGGTCAAAGAATCACACTCACCACCATCACTGTGAGTACTGACTGTGACTACCATGTCATGGTTCCATGTGTCAAACTCACGGTGGGTCTGTTCGGTACACTTGTTCTCTAACAAGTACCTACGTGTTTGGTTTGATATCTCTATATCATAACTAATGAGATTCATTCATCAACCAACACCACAAGCTGAAAAATCAGCACTTATTCGAATTAGGTTTCCCTAATTGATTAGCATTTAACTCACGATTCCTTGGGAGTTAACCCATAAAATTTGGTGAGTCCTTAACCAACATAATTTGGATAATTAATCTCAAACGGTCAACCCTTGGTTAGCCATCTCAAATGGTTTTGAAACCGTTTGCCCAAAAAGGTCAAGTTAATCAGGTTGAAAATCAGCACTTAATCCAATTAGGTTTCCCTAATTTATTAGCCTTCAACACACTATTCCTTGGGAGTTAACCTATCAAATTTGGTGAGTCATTAAAACACATAATTAAGAACATGATTATCAAACGGTCAACCCTTTTTCAACTCATTCAAATGGTTTTGAAACCATTTGTTCCCAAACGGTTTGCAAACCGTTTAGTCCCAGCTTCCAAACTGTTTGCCCAAGATATTTGGGGAGGTGTGTTCTTATGATAGAATCATCAAGCTTCATCCCTGAAGTTCTAACAGCTTTTGATTTCACGAATCAATCAATTTCAACCAGCAACTAATCAAGATAATGAAGGAATCATTGAAATTGCAAGATTAATGGTTGAATAACAATGCAAAAGGGTTCAAGTTATAAAACCTGCCTCCAATTGAGCTGCAAAGCTCCATATCCACATCAACAATGGTGGATGCAACTCTTTTCACCATTCCAAGGCTCTTCCTCATGGTTTGAGTGAAAAGGAATGGTTAGAATTTAAGAGGGAATCGAATTAGGAAGAATTCATGCATTGATTTGTGATTTCCTCCATGAATTCATGAAGTACGAAGATCAAAGGCTTACCGACAGGTTCGGGCTCATTCTCCTATTTCTCCTGAACTCCCTTGTGCTCTTCCAAAGCAAGGAAATAAAGTGGGGTCGAAAAGAAAACATTTGTTTTGGTTGAGATAATGAAGTGTATATATGGAAATTCAATGAGAGAGAATATATTATAAAATCCTTTGATTTTCAAAATTTATGCCACAACTCCCTCTCACTCCCATGTGTACGAAGGCATATTACTTTGCCTTTAATTATCCTTCATTATCCTCAATTTAAAAGAAAAGAAAATTAAGCATCTTAATCATATAATAGTAATATCCATAATGTGAGTGGATATTACTTTCCTTTATAATAAGGTGAGTGGAGTTTCACCTCCTTTAGATATTTTCGTTCCTTATCTTGGAAAAAGAACGTCCATCCTTATTCAAAATCAACCAATAACATTTTGGTTGAAGGCCTTTTAATTAATACATTCACTTTTGCCCTAAATTTAATTAGGGTTTCAATTAGGATTAAATCTTGATTATTTTAATATCAAGATTCTCTCTCCTCCAAATTAATTCAAATGAGATGCCCCTCTCATTTTCTTTGCTCTACATGATACCAAGAAACATTAGGGACCTTATTGAAGTGGTAATTTGCATATTGAACCCTAGGTTTTGGGTAAATTGCACATTACACCAAAACTTGGTTTTAATGCACAAGGATTACTTTACAAGCTTAATCTTAGTGCCCAAGCTTGTGAAAACCATACCACTACATGATATTCATTATTATGATGTCTCAACATCAGAGGAACATCTTATCATGCAACATTTGCGATTTAACCCATCAACTTGGGTAATTTGCACTTTAGCCCAAAATAAGCAAACATTGCTTCAACATTGTTCAAACATGACCAAAATTAAAACATAGGTTCATCTTGGGCCTTAATTACTTTTCACAAGATAAGATTAAGCATATAATCATATCTCTTAATCAAAACACATATGGTTAAAGCATAACCCAGGTCAGGGATGTTACACTACCTACCCACACTTTTGACAAGTCCTTGACTCATATTGTGACCTAGGCAGCCCTGAGATAGAAATTGATGATGCACCATGTATTCCTATAGGTCCAAAACTATGAGCCATGCCCTTACTCAAGCACCACCTTGATAGTTCTCGTGATCTTGGTTGATAGAAATTTGATCTCTACTACGACTTTTGGTAATGTGACTGGGAGAACCTTGGATTCTTGAAACCACCAGACGACTTTCCTTGAAACTAAGTTTGCCTCTTCCTAGCATTGGCTTCACACTTCTCAAGAGACAACATCCAAATCCTCCACATAGACCACAAAGGTAGAGAACCTCTCCCTATTCTCTAAGGCAAATGTTTTCATAGAAAACTCTTAGTTATCACACCTTTAAATCCACTCCTTCTTCATTGTCTCCATATGATGACATCACCCCAAAATCTTGATAAAATTATTCTCATACTCATTGATTGTCATATACCTTAGTGCAACTATAACATACTGAATTCTAGAATTTTGTCTTTTAACCCTATTTCCCATCTTTTCCTTCCATTTCTATCCTTTCAATTAGTGGAATTTATAGTGGTTTAGTGAACATTTAATTACTAATTATACCAATGGAAGGGTTTATGCACAAATCCCTTAGTGAAAGCTTAACTACCATAATTAAGTGCTCTAAACCTTAATCTAACTTTTTGATGTGATTTGAAAACATGAAATATGCCACATAACTCATTTGAGTGGCAATATAAAGATGACAAACTTAATTGGATGAATAATTTAGATAATGGCTCGTCAATGAGCCATATGACATACCTCATAAAAATAAGTCTCAAAAGTGGAAAAAAAACTTCAAATTCAAAATCGACACATCAAAATTAGCTTATATGTCAAATATTGTCTAATTTGGACAACCTTGAAATATTAGGATATGTTTAGGATAGAGAAAATGAGTAAAAGTCATAAGTAATGAATCATGTGATTAAATAACTCCAAAATATAGAAATAATGGAAAATTCATATTCTACACATCAAATATAACTTGTCGATGAAGTTTTGTCCAATTTGGATGTTGTTTGTGCAGGTTATGCAATTAGATGTACATGTTGGACTTTTATCCAATTTAACCAATGGGGAAGTTTTCTTTGCAAATTATCATCTAATTTTTAATCCTTAGATATTCCCTTACCATTTTAGTGATTTTGAACCATGGGGAACCTGGTTGCACCTTGGTTTGAAGGTATTTCTCTCTAAGGGCATTATAGGGATTACCCTATTTATAAATGTGCTTATCATTAAAACCTATCAACCAATGAGGTTATTTCTTTCTTTGAAAGAAGGTGAGGATGGCCTAGATGGCTCTAGGGTCTCTAAGGACTGACTTTTGATATGCAAGAAGAGTCCATGAGCTATCCTCTTGCATGGCCATGAAGCCCTAGCCTAAGGACACATGGAAAGTTCCTTAGACACCTCATGCTTCACTTCTTTCTTTATATAGCCATGTCTACCCCTTCCCAACTCACAAATTTGAAACTCTTGATATCCTTTTCTTTGCTCTAGATTAGAGAATAATTCCGTCTATATTTGTCCATGAAGTTTCTGACCCAAGGTAATAGAGGAAGTCTACCTTGGTGAAGAAGGCACCTACGGTTTCCAAATTGTTCTATTAGGATTTCTAAAGCTCCTCCTTGCTGATTTCGACCAAAGCTAGTAAGTTGCCCCCTTCCTTCCCTATTTTCATACTATTATTCTACCGTACACTTTTCTTCCTAGTCAGAACCATGACCTTCCATGGTAAAACTCCACCTAGAATCCTAAAACATCTCATCTCCATGCTCTTTTGCTAGGGTTTGCACCTCTAAAGTGGAGAAGGTGATCTTTGCTCAAGAAAGGAACTTGGCTTGGAGAAACCAGACCTTATAACCTCGAGATCCTTATTGTTTGTACCATATTACCTTCCTAAAGGAAATCTTTGTTAACTCCCTTCTCATATATTGCATAGTACATGTTTAAAACTCATGCTTCTATGTTGAAAATCAATGATTTCCATCTCTTTTTACCATGTTCTTCAATAGTTTTGGTTTCTTGTTGTTTACCTTCTCTAGAAGCTCTAGTTTGGTTACATATGCATCTTCATATCTGATCTTGGTCAAATGGTGTTTTTTTCCTCTCCCTCTCTCTTCAATTATCTCAATCGATTTGATGATGTGGTAATTTCCTAATGGTCAATATTGAAAAATTCATATCTTCTAATCCGATTATCCAAATTTGACAATAAATATGTTTTAGAATTGTAAAATTAATATATATCTAATCAAAATACTTTCAAGGTCTTATTTCATGGTTTGACGAAGGGTGATTTTTGTAAAATGAATTTAATATATAAAATCCCTAAAAATTACATCTTAATCGTCATAACTCCAAAAGTAACATAAAAATATGTTTTCTTCATCAGGAAAACCTAAGAAGTTTATTGGTGATGTTCTAAGATTCTAAATCTAAGTTTTTCTAAAAAGCTCTAAAATTGGGGTTTCTATACATTAATGTGCACTATGTACTCTAATACATGTTAATACATTGAAAATAGGCAAAGTTGAACTTGGACTCAATTAAAGTGGTGAAAGTTAGTAATTGATATCAGTAATAGAGGTATGTGCAATCCATATTTATGTATGTGCATATACACCTTAAGTTGGGAATAATTGTTCCTTAATCTATTTTCCTATAATGAGGCTTTATTAAACCCTATTTCATATACTCTTGAATCTTTTTCTATACTTGTCTCATAAATTAGTTTTGGAACATTATTCTTGGGTCTTGGTACCCCACTGTCATGCTTATTGATTCATATGATTATTCTTGCCATGACTGCTTATTCTAGCATGTAGATTTATGTTCTATTGTATTTAAAGTAGCAGTGCTTATGTACAACCAATCACAGAGAGCATGTAAATAATCGCCCCTAGTATTGTCTTATTCTCCCCATAATATTATAGGTGACTGGGAATGTAACACCCAGATTTTTATATCATATGAGCGGAAGCATTTTTTTTCGGGGTATCACAAACATGACTATCATTGCAATGAAAGTAAACGAAACACTTTGAATTTAAGAAAAAATAATTCATACATAGTTTTGACAACGGAAACAAGTCATCTAATATACTGTGATAACAAGACCATGCATAAAAGAAGAGGTCTAAACTCTTGATCATCTCGGTAGATGGCACTCCACTAGACAAGCTTGAAAATCTGCTACACGTTTTCTTGTTCTTTAAATCTTCCACTGCTCCAAACCCTGCAGACATCACGTCCCCAACCATGCATTGGAAAAAATAGTTGTTAGAGTAAGTGGCATGAGTATTCAAAAAAGTGTACATGACTAATAATCTAAAATTGACATTATAAATGACAAATTACTATCAAGCTCTGAGTAAAATCTGAAATGCAAAATCTCTTATTTCTTAATCTGAAATTTATATCTTTCTATCTTATCTTTCTCTAGAGACATGTACCCTGGTACATGGATCTCATGCCCTACACCAAAGTGCCTAGGTCTTACTTATCTTATCTAATACCCTCTCATCATTACTCATGGATGAGAATATGGGGATCTCAAATTTATGGTATCTTTTACATACGATTTTTATCTGACTGTGGCCACCATTATATAATAAGTCCTCCTCTGTTGACACCGAAGTGTCCTCTATGGTGCAACGCACCCTCTGTTGGCACACCGTGCCCTCTGTTGACACCGAAGTGTCCTCTATGGTGCAACACATCCTCTGTTGGCACAATGTGCCCTCTGTGACGCCCGTAGTGTCTGGCGCAGTGCGCCCTCAGAATCGTCCCGAGACTCTGTGGTGAGGACTTATTATATAATGCATTATGTGAATGTTTCAAATTAATTATCTTAAGTCTATCTTTACTAAACTTTGAATCTGAACTCTTCTAAAACTGAGTACTAAACATGTACTGAATTCTGAATCTGAATCTATATCTTAATGTAAACATGTATCTCAATTACTACATAATTGGGATTAGGTCTATAACTCATATCGTGTAACTTTATTCAAAATTTGACTACTCACACAGTGAGTAGTCTAAGTTTGAATCTAAATCTTTTTATTCTTAAGTTCTAAACTGAATTCATTGCTGGATTTGAACATGTATCTCATTGTCAGGGTAAACTATGTTTTAAAACTCTTATTTGGTTAAATTATTTCACTTATACCAATTATATGATAAATAGCTTAGGAAAAAGGACCTCAAATGCTCATAGAATTACTAAGTATAAAAAGTATCTTAAGTCAGGCTCATAAACATATTTCAAGTACAATATATCTAAAAAATATGAATTCTGACAAGGTGGTTCAATCCTTCTTGTTAAATATGATATTACTCTGAACCTTAATATTTACATAAAAACTTACATATTAAACCTTAAATATCAGGATAGAAATCTCATAAAAATATTGTCTTGCAACCTAATCATAACTTAATTTGTCATTATCTTACAATGACATCATAAACTCATTTTACGATACCTTCTGATCCCAAACATACTTTTATTAGTACACCATGTACTACTATTTTCAAATTCATATTCTTACATTAATCGTCTTATGTACTAATATGAACATATACTTCATATAATGAGAATAATTATCAAACATAGTCACACATTAGAAAACTTACTGACTTGGTGGGGAAATCAAAATATAATACCATAATGCTAAAAATATTAGACCTAATTAGCCATACATATACCACTTCTTGTCAAGATAATCATCTATTACCCTCACATAATGGTCAGTCAGGTCCAAATCTTAATACAAATATGGTAACACAAGAAAATCCATCAAATCTCTAAAAAAGTAATTACACAATGTAGTAAGATCATGTATAAAATATTAGGTCATTTAAAAAAAATCATATCAAGGGTGAAATACCCAAAATACCCTTATTAGGGTTTACATTAAAAACCTCAATAAAACTTCATATATGAAAGATTAGGATCTCATTTAATGTTAAACTTATCTAAATACACATTCAATAAATTTTGTATGAATTTCTAAAGGCATTTACTATTTTTAATTGGCAAAACATCAAAAACATATAGTTTTGTCTACCCGGAATATAAAAAATAGAAGACATCAAAATCATACTCCAAAACTATTTTTATAAGATAGTATCAAATAGCTTTCCATAGGTATCTTGGTTGTCCCAAACCGAGATTTGTAGCTCAAGATCTGAATTTTTGAAGTTAACCTAAACTTGGCCAATCTCGGCCGTCGAGATCTGATCTGACGACCACAATCTATCGTGTGTCACAAGCTTAGGGCCGGTGCCCCCTTCCCTTTCCTTCATCTTCCTGCATCTGTAAACGCCCAGAATAGAAGCCACTATGCCCAGAACTTTCGATGAGCTTGATCTCACATCCTTGGCCACGAACTCGCGTGAGAAACCATGCCCAGCTCCGGCCTGGTCTATACTCCATGGACGGCGCCCTCTCTGTGCCTTGGGTGGATGAGGCTGAAGATCCCCAAACCAAAATCATACTGTGGCCGCCACCCCTTCTAGCATTCTTCTTCGCTATGGATCTCCCCACTCTTCTACTCATGCTTCGTGAAAACCCTAGATCTTGGTTCGTCTAACCCTCGCGGACTAGAAAACATGACTTTTATAAGCTTTTGCCCCCCGAATCTTAGGCAAGAATCCTCTGCTTGGGGGACTCTGTTCCGCCCCCTACTCTATTGGGTGTGGCTCTTCAGTCCGATACTGACTGGAGTCACTCCCTTTTTTCATTTTCTTTTTCTTCTTCTTTTGCATAAAAGTCCAATTTCTAGAAATAATTTTGTAGGCCACCACATTACCACATTTGAACTCAAATTTTGGGATAACTGATATATTATCATTGCCTTATTATGGAAAAGATTTCAGGTCCAAACTAATCATAACGACACTCCAAAAATATCTTTTAATTAATTGTTAAATAATTACAAATTTAATTACCTAGGCCTCGAAGTAAATCAAAATCATCTAAAATTTCTCCCACCATCTTATATTCTATTTAGCCATCTACTAAAATTATTATCAACACTCATTATGAGGGATACATACTATATTCCCAAAATTTGTACTTCAAGGACCCATATGTGAATCTTAATTGGCTCAATCATGATTGAATAAGGTTCTAGGGTCCCCAGGTCGTCCCCTTTTCTTTCAAAAGGTCCAATATCTATTCTTGATTATAAAACTAAGACATTACTCAATATTCACTCAATGAAAGCTTTTATATGATATATCAGATCAACATTAATTTACTTCCATAATAATGAGAACTAAGTTGGTCTAGAGCTCAGACCAGTAACTTAAGTATTTATATTATATATGCTTGTCACATTATTATTCACAAGAATAATTTATTCATATTCATCTACGCCTAACTACAATCATACACATTAAAGCCATTATGTCAGTCTTGGTTGACCAGATGGCTTGTATTACACATTTCGTAAATTTAATTGCATACCTAGCCATGGTTACATTCATTACGTCTCTTGGCATTCCTTTACTAGAAAAGCCCACATTAAAGGCTTACTTTAACAGTTAAATTGAGGATGCTACAGGGAATGTCTTATTCTCCCCTCACCTAAGGTTAGAGGTCAGGTAGGTGCCTCAACTGTACTTAGTTCGATACACATAATTATCTTACATGCAAATTCTTTTTGATATAATTGTTAATGGCAAGTTTCTTTTGATATATAGCCTCATACTCTTATTATCTTCCTCTTATGATGAACCATAGCCCATCTTTATTTATTTTACTTATCTTGATATCCTAGACTAGTTTTGTGACACATACTTTTCTTCCATTTCCCTTTTTACTGGGTGCCTTCCCAACCACCCAGGTGTTGAGCAAGGTGATGGATAAGACAAGAAAGATCTTAGCTTTTGGCTTGGACTCGGCTGATGGAGATGTTGTTTGGAGACAAGATTGTAGTAGTTTATACTTCCCTCTATCTAGATCCTTTTTGTTGTATGTTGTTGTAAAACCTAATGGGAGATTTTGATGTACTTGTGTAATCTTTTATGAAAGATGAATATAGTTAGTTATTTTTATTCCACTACTTTCTAATAGTCTTTTGTATACCAATGTTTAATAAATTTGGAAAAAATTTTCCCACTCCATCATACCTCTGAGGGTGTTTGGAATGGATGTCAATTCTTCAAATTTTTTGTAAAGGGGTGATTTCATACTCCTTACAGCAACTTGTCAAACTATATAGTCTTCTCATCCAAATACGTCTCCAGAAAGTAACGGCTCACAAACTCTCATCAAAACACTACCTAACTTCTCACAAGTCCTGGTCTTTTCTCTTCTTTAAGGGCCCACCAATGGCCAGCATTCTCCTTCACTAGGTAAACAACATGCTTCACCTTGTCTTCTATTGGGATATTGAGGATCTTAAATGCTTTCTCAATCTCAATCAACCACATATAAGCATATTTCAGGTATGTCATACCTGCATAATCAGTCGCCCCAACACGCTTCAACCGCTCAAATGTCTTCCCTGGACCCTTAGATTCAACACTAGGGACAACTACCCTAGCTTGACCTATGAGCTCTCTATCTTCTATATGTGTAATGATTACCATGACTTGTCCAAACATGGACTGGAAAGCTAGATTGGCCATGGCTACCTAGTCAAAGTCAGAAAAAACAAGCTTCTATCGCCCTGTCTCATGCACTCTACCATCACATATCGACCTCCTACCACCACCTCCCGACAGGACATAGCTACTCTCGGCATTCTCTTCACATTCTCTAGAAATATTGACATAAGAATAAGATATGATCAGATCTATTGGAATATGTAAGAACATACTCAAAACCTAAACCATATGTCCCTGTAGTCTCAAGGAACGTAAAGATCTAATACCAAAAATTGTGACAACATGTCATGCTAAATGAGATTACTCAAAACAAAACATGTGATCGGTCACTAATTAACCATATAGCCAGATGAGAGAGAAAATAAAATTGAATTAAACATTACTAACTTGTCCAAAAAAATTACATAAAGGTCCAAAATTTCATAAGAGCATATACCATAATAGGTATTTACATATACGACTCATGGTCTAAGCCACAACATGTATACAAAACATATTGTTCCACATATTGACATGCCATTTAAAACATCAACATATAGCCAAACTTTGAGTCAATATACATATCATCTAGAAAGCATCCCTTGTCCAAACCAGAGAGAAAAGTGACGACTTTAGAACACTCTATTTACAAGAGAACCTTCTTCTCTTATTGTTCTTCAAGCACACTCCCTCACCACCTTAGACCTGACAACATCGTTGATGATCACCTAAAAAGATGTGGTGACTCACAAGAGTGAGATCCATGTCCCAGTGAGATATATAACTCTCAACAATGTTTATTGATTAATTAAACAATTTAGGTAGATTAAGCATGATTAGTAGATAGAATGTAACTAGCTTGACTAATAGGATACTTAGATGAATAGAATAAGCTATGACTTATTGCGACAGTAGATATTTCTTATTGCATTAATCAACATCTAATAGTACAAGAAATAAGGCAAGGTTTGACATCCAACATGAATCATGTTTAACCTTAAATAGATATACTACACAACTAGATTACAAGCACTAGGGAGTTTGAGGTATACCACTCAACGTCCAATTGACCACTCAACGTCCACTAGAAGATCTAGAAGAGATAAAATTCTAAGATCTCATCCTCCTTCGGTCAGTTTGAGTCTACCACAGTAACATATATGTCAAGATGCAAAATAGCCTAGTCCGCCCTTAGTATATAGGTCACATCACTAGTAAACCAGGGTATACAAAGTACTATCATCTGAGGCACAACTATAGTTTTTTTTCAATCATATCACATATATTGAATCATAATCATCTAAGACACATCTTCAATCATTCTCCTATCAAAGTATGACCATAGACATCCTTAAAATCATCCATATACTCAATATTATACGACTCTAAGTTTCCATTAGAGGAAAACTCATTTGACCACCTAGCAAGTTCTAACACTGGAATTGATCTACATCATGGGGCACTACATGATTAGGATTTCACTTGATTATTTAATGCCATAGAGAGTTAAGGTTGCATCAATAAAGTTACACATAAACCCTCAAAGAATACTACAAAAACATGAGTACCTTGCATCTTCAGAAGATAGAAAACATATGACATACATTTATTATCACATCATCTCATGATACCATTCTCTGTCACATAAAGAAGAGGGTTACACCTCCATTAGGGCTCAACCATGACCAAGGGATATTAAGATCATCACATCACATCATTTCCTACCAGGACATCATTATATTTCCATGCTTTGCCAAGGGCTCAACAAACCATCCCCATACATGTGGTATTAAAATTTAACATAACATCGGATTAAGATACCATGATGTTCATATGGTAACATACTAGGTTACAACAACATGGAGATAGAATATTCCCTCATCATATCACATTTAAGAAAGCTAAGTATGATTAACCATTGTCATCTATTTGCATTAGGGTTAGGCTCAACAAGACAATTTGAATTGAAGGTATAAATCACTACTTAAGTATAAACCCTATCTCCTAGTATTTCCATCAAATCATGATTTCTATAAGATCAAGCATGACTATTAGATTACATTCAAATAAAATCCTTAAATCATATGTCTAGTAAAACCATTGAGTTGTGATCTAGGTGAGTCACCAACTTAACTAATCATGACATCGTTTGTTGACATAAAAGGCACAATCATTTACTGACCTCTGAAAAGCCATCAGTTGTGGATACCACATCCACCATCATTAGTAGACCATATGACCACCATCATATCATGAAATTAAAAGAACCATTGGTTGAAACCCTTGACCTTAGGAATCGGTGAACCCATCGAGTTAAGGATCACTGATCAGAGAAACCTTCAAGATTGGAACCAGAACAACCATTGGTTGTTGACCCAGTGGAACTATTAGATGTGAAAAATTGAGTCAAAGAATCCATTGGTTGTGGACTCAAAATAGCTGTCAAGTTTGGAACTCAATGATACCATCGAGTTTGGCCAATAGGTGGAGAAACAAGCTTCAAAACTCCAAGTAAAACCATCAGATTTGAGAGGGGAGAAAACCATCTAGTCCACCACTTGAAGTAGTACTAAAACCATTATTTATTGAGTTGAGTAAAATACAAAGCATAAATAAGTTAAAAACATAAGTTGAAATAAGAATTCCACCAAAATATCACTAAGCAAAAAACTATCACGTTTGTCTCTCAAGGAGGGAAATTAGCTCAAAACCCTAGAAGAGAACCATCGTTTGTAAGAGAGAGTCATAATTTTTCACATGCAGACTAGATCCATAGTTTCTACTATCAAACTAAGGTAATGTACAAGGTTTAGGTTTCATCCAAGAAGATAACTACTCAAGGATCATCACTTAAGCTTAAACCCCATATAAAGATAGGTGTTTTCTACTTAGAGCTACATTTTTGTAAAAGATCTAGCACATGCAAGCTTAGAGTAAGAAACAAACATGAAGAAAGTTATATAACTTGAATGTAGATTGAATAACAAGATCCAAAAATCAAGATAGATTGAGGGAAAGAGGAGAGAAACTCTATCTTGAGCACTCCACTTGTCCAAGCTAGCTTCTTCTTCAAAAAGGAGGCAAACCCTATGTCAAGGAAGCGAGAAAGGAGACATCTTCAAGATCTAGCTCAACGCAACCATGGATCTAGGGAAGCCATTGAATCTTGAACTCCCAGGGTATCCAACAACCTCCACGGCATGTGGCCATTGATTCTTGGAACCTCAGGTCACAAGGGTGAAAACCATCAGTTTGAGCACTTCTCTAGGTAAACCATTGGTATAGGGAGCTCAAGAGGTAAAACCTTCAACCCTCACAGATAAAAGACCTCCATCAGTTCCCCACTCATAAGGAAAACCATTAGGTCATAACTAGCCAGAAGAACCATCAAGTTCTGGCTCCTAAGGTACCTCATCTATGAGATCAAACCCTAACTTAAACCTAGATAGATGTCACCGTCAAACCAAGGTGCATCTAGGTTCCCCAAGTCAAAACTTACTCGAACATGATATGAAAACATATGAGGAACAAAAAGCATGTTAAACATTGCAAGAAAATTCATATATATGGGTAACTTACATAAAAGTCCAAAATAAGCACATATATGCATAACTTGCTCAAAAAGTGTCCACATTTGAACAAACATGAAACTTAAATCTGTCACATGATATCAAAGTGCATATTATGGTTTAATTAAGGTTTGAAGCATTCAATTAAGGTAATCAAGCATGAACAACCAAAAATTAAGGTCAGGGGTCTTGCAAGCATATCCTAAAAATTAGGGTAGGAACCCATATGTATTCCATACCAAAGGTCGAGAGGACTAAAACCTCAGTTCCAAATAAATATAGTATTTGTAGGGCATAATATCCAGTGTATGATGGGGGAATAAAACCCAGTGCCTAATATCATATGTGGTAGGGGAATAGATCCTCGTGACTGATAGGGGAATAAAACCAAGTGCTTATAAACATTATAAGTGGTAGGGGCATAAAACCCGGTGCCTATATGGAGTCGCTACTTATAGTTAGGTTCAATCATCCATGCAAATAGGAGAGGAAAGATAAAGTATAGTCAAGTACAAATAAGGGATGAGATCATCCAACTAAAATCAGCGGGGTCAATGGACCCATAAATAAGCATTGAAAAACATTTCCACGATTAAGATACTTCATAGGATCAAAAAAGGCCACAAATTTAAAATTAGATTTATAAGGAATAAGATGAATAAGAAATAAATATGGATCGAAAGGAATATCCAAAGAAGTAAATTCGTCACAAGATCAGAATCAAAATAGAATATTTCACATCAGATAAATCCCTAGAATAGAGAGAACTGGTGTAAGCTATTTTGCTCAAGAGACATAAGGGAAAATAGGTTTATTGCTCAATAGGAATAATAAGGAATGAAAAAATACATCACACGAAGTCTACCAATATCCAAGGTCAAAACCCTAATTCCACCTTAATCAACAAGGCATATATGAGATTAGGGTTAAGTTTAAAATAATTGTACAAACCCTAAAAGTTGACTTTTTATTATTAATGATTTAGGTTATCAAAACCATACTATCATATAGATTATTTTTTATGAGTTTATAGTATATTTTACTTTCTCTCTTGATGTATATATTATTAGTTATGAACTTAAAAATGTTATGCAATTAGGAAAATTCTTAAAAAATACTTATATATTATATCAGATTTGGTGATGAAACTTACACTGTTGGGTAGATAATGATTTCATGAATCCAAACATATTTGATTATATTTTTCAAATTGAAAAATATTTAGTTATGAATTTTATAAATTAAATATTGAAATTGGATTGATAAATCAAAACACTTTTGCAAACTACCATTATGACCCCGCTTTTGGTGTTCAAAATGATATCACGAGATTGGAAAGAATAGTAACCTCCAAAATATGCACCCACAATGTCATAAAACTAATAAAAGGACAAAAATACCCTCACTCAGAGAACACAAGGGAAACAAAGAAAGAGGTAAATTAGTAAAATACCACTCACTCCTTCCTCTTTGGTTGTTCTTCAAAGTGAGGGAACACGACATCAACCCTGGTGCAAATAAGAGAAGCACCTCACAAAGAGAGTAAGGTGCAGAGCACGGAATAGTTAGCCATGTTGGGTTTTAGGGGAGGCAGAGAAGGCAGCGGAAACAAAAAATTTCTCTTCCCCAAACCCAGAACAAGGAAACGCGTCAATGTCTATACAATAGGAAGGGATGGCTTGTGGAATCATACCTTATCCCAAGGCTTGCTTGGAGACAATACCTCGTGCCTTGCGTGGTCTTCACGTCCGGTCTTGGACGGTGTTTGTGCAGCTCCTGGTCGCACCGGGACTGACGAGTCCTGGTCTCACCAGGACTGTTGGAATTGACTGCTGTCCTTAGAGCGGCAAAAATCTCCCACCTCTGAAGTAGTCCACATGGACCACCTTGAACACCAATCTCCTTGTCCCACAAGGAATTGGAAGGAGTCACACCCTCATGTAAGCATACTAGTCACCGACACACTCTCCTACCACCAATCACTTTTTGTACTTGTATTTACCTTGTCGTGCCTCCCTTATTGGGTAGCACTTGCTTGGGCTCTCTCGGTTACCAAAACCAGAGAGAAAGACAACTTTACTGAGAAACTGTAACGACCCCGCCTCCCGGTAACCCCCAATTAAGGGAGACCCAAAGGTCAGAGCCTTTATTCAATTAAGAAGATCAAAGGTTTGACAAATAATCAATAATTTGGTATAAAATTAAAACTTTACTTACCTTTGAAATCTTTGGAAATCTATCTATCCAGAGTTTGAATAACTCTATCTAATCCTCCTTGCAATTTAATTCTTATTTCCACAATGTGTCACGTTACTGTTTGTTCTTTCAATTGTTGTTCCTAAAACGCCGAAAAACAAAACGTCGGTTAGTATATCAAAATATACTGGTATGTGGGAACAACCAAAATCTTGCAAATATGGCTAACAATTTAATAATCACAAACAAATTAATTATCAAGCCACTTTACATTTTAAATGTGTCATCCTCCACCGCTTTTGCCCTAACCCTGGCATACCCCTCTAGGGTTTCTCTTTTGCCATTGACTTAAGGCCACCTTCGCAATCCCGAGCTTGGTGCATGGGAGTCACCTCTCAAGGTGCTCCATAGTCATGCATCATAGACCACCTTCTCATTCCCGAGCTTGGTGTCTGGGGTCACCTCTCATGGTGTGCATGGGTCTACCCTCTAGGGCCTGACCTTTATGGCAACTTCCATTAGGGTGGCATGTAGGTGCAAGAATACACATTTCTTTATAATTGTGATAACCATAGTGACTTTATAATTGCAATATGAACATCCAAACAATTTAGTTGCACTCAATGCGATTAAACATTCGGGAATCCTTCAAGAAACTAAAGTGGTTACTCATAATTAACCACATACCTGTTATGCAGACTTGAATGCAGGAAAACTCAATCAATCAGGAATCAAGCAAGCACACACACATACAATTTGTTCCTGAAAAAGGTATTAAATTTCTTTATTACTACTCATGTCATCATGATTCATTAATTCTAATGGTTTCCTAGGTTATTTGCCCGCTTTAGGGTTTTGACCATAATTAGGGTTTTATTTCCTTTTTATTACTTTTACCTTACTTTTATCAAATATCCCTCAAACCCTAATTATCTTGTCCTATTTTCCATGAAGGTCCTAAAGATCAGGTTTGGACCATATAAACCCTAATTTTCAGATTACTATATCCTTTCTTTTCTTTTTCTCCAATTTAGGGTTTCTAAACTTGTTAATCAACATATTGAGTTACAAACCCTAAACTTGTAATTATATTGTCAAAACAGGTTAATAACCATCTAAAACAGTAAATAAGTTAACCATACTCAAATTAACTTAATTTCAAGACTATGTATATCTTTTATCAACAATTAGGGTTTTTATCCACAAATTAACCCCTTTTCTATTCGAAATATGCACTTTTGTGAAAAGAGGTAGATTTAGGCTTTCAAACCATTTTTAATGCATTCCTCATATTTTTCTGATCATTTTTCATGTATTGACTTTTTGCATCTGAGTTTTCTATCACCAGATATGATTTTACCAAGATAAATCCTTTTTATCAATTTATTAGTTAATTAGGAAATCCATGGATCGTCTAATCCATGGTCCGCGGTCCACTGATGGATCCAACGACCATGGGCATGCACGCCTAACAACTGATTAAAAAGGATAGAAGACACTTTTGACCTTGTCGTGACTGAAGGGAGTGAGGGGCAGGATGGTAATTTGCCGCAAAGCCTTCTTCAACCTCGCGCGCCTCCCTGCTGCTCTCTGATGGTCAACCCAGTGGTTGACTTGGAGTTTTCGGCCACCAAAGTGCACACAACTTTTCCGGGAGCTCCACCTCCCCTAGACGAACAAGTCTATGCCTTCAATCGCTCACCCCGGACACACCAAGATCGTCCCTACTTGCCGGACTTCGGCGTTGATCTCTGAGAAGTCGAGGGTGCAGGTCGACACGAATAGAGCAATTGAATGTACAGACGCACTCCTTGCTTCCGTCCGCAGTGCTTGAGCTATCAAAAGGTGATGATTGTGCCTTGGATTACCCTTCCCTATTTATAGGGTCGAGGTAGGGTTCCTGCCTAATTGGGCTTTTCCTGGTTCGGACGCAAAACCTCAGCAAAAAAAGGATGTTTCCCTTCGTCTCCTTATCCCGAATTCAATGGGAATAAGAGTTGGCTTTCATCCGCCCTGGATCACGAGAAAAAAGGATGGGGAAAACTCCCTATATCCAGCAGAGTCCCAGTCCACTAGGGACTTAGACGATGAGCATCCATCGTTGGATTAGGATCCAACAGGCTTCATCACCCACGTTCAAAGGGAATATATATATATTTATCATTTAATTCAGAAAAAAATCCCAAATCAAAGATAACTTGAAAATTTATGTCTCCCAAACCATAACTCCTATTTATCTCAAATTTTAATGGAACGTTCCTTTTATTATTGCCCAGCTTTGTGAAAAATTTGGGAAACAAAAAGCAATGGATGAGAAAGTTTCCTTCTCACCCAATTTTTCTCATCAATTAATCCAAATTAATTTATATTCCTATTCCTTTTGACTTCATCTCATTATTTTGGGTCCCTTGGACCTCAAGGGAACCCAAAGGCACGGATTCCCATCTTGGGGAATATTAATTGGCCTTTATCCTCTTTTAATTGTCAATTTCTCATATTTCCCTTTTATTAGTTAATTTCTTTTCCTTATTAATTTCCTTTTCTTTTCAATTGGGCTCAATGGCCTACGAGGCCCACAATCAATCAATCAAAACCATATCTCACGAAATCTATTGAAAATCAAAGAAAAGGATCTCATTTATTCATTAAAAGATAAATACTCTTTACATTACATTTTCAAGAAAATGGGGTTGTAACAACCTTCCCCTCTTATAAGAATTTTGTCCTCAAAATTCAATCAAACAAATAAACAATTCAGGATAAGATTTTCCCATGTCCAACAGGGCTTCCATGTGGCTTCTCCCTCTCCATGGTGCTTCCCAAGAACCTTCATCATCTCATATTCTTCTATCTGAGTTCTTTCTCACCTTGGTATATCATACCTTCATAGGTGACTCAGGACATTTTAGCGTCTCAAAAGCTGAATAGGTTCAGGGCTCAACACATGGCTTGGGTACCTCACATAGTGCTCTAGATCAGACTCATGCAACACATTATACATCATATTATCCTAAGGGGTAAGGCTAAACACAACCATTTCCACCAATCCATCTCAAACGAACCCACATATCAGGGACTCAACTTTCTCAGCTGTAGCTTAGAGGGGTCAGATTTTCACATTATATTCCCCTACAGTGAACTGCATGTCAGTCTGCTTTGCATCATCTCGTGACTCATGTCACCACTGTGCTCTCTCTCATCCATTGCACGATCAAAGCGACTTCATCTGCACTCACTTGTGGTTCTTTTCTAACCTTCGTGAGGCCTCCCTCACCAACATCATCATAATGAAGTGGTGACTGGCACAACCTCCCTATAGAACTTCTCGCATCCTGATAAAGGCTATGGTGGTTAACATCACATCTTAAGAACTTTCTATATGTATCACCCTAAATGAGCACACATGCTCTCATCAAACCCTCTAGTCCGGATCATACTGTCTGATAAACTGTACAAACACTGAGCTCTTCATGTATCCACTTCCATTTCATGGAAGTGAACCTTTAGGTCACATCAAGAACTCTTGAACTTATATCATGGTATAGTTGAACCATCTCTCTCTTTTATGTAGTTCAAGAGAATCTATCTCTTGACAAAACTCCTTTCTTTCTCATGTTATCCAGGTAAGGCAATCTACCATAACCCATATTGTATCTTGACCTTCTGGGTCAAAGGGAGACTTACCACAACACTCATAGTGATGAACTCTCATTCCCTCTCAGGAACTCTTTTATCCTCTATATCGGTACACTGAGTTACTGGTGTTCGTCCTTCACCCCCTGGCTTGCATGGCCACATGATACATGCAACTTTGTTTTAAGCATCCATAGTGCTACCATCACTTACTATCCTTGTGGTACCAAGGTATATCGTAACCTCCTGTATTGTTATGATTCCTTAAGATTGATACCTTGGAAATCCTAAACCACTCTCAAAAGGGTTTTATTAGTTTCCTATCCAAAGAAGTGTATCTAAGGTTCTATCACCATCCTTTTAATACATCCAGGATTAAACTGGCTAACAAAACAACCATTAACTTTCTCAACATATCTTGTTACATTTATGTGTCAGCCGAAACACATCTTCTTTCCAGACTTAGGGTTAGCCGAACCACCTCAACTTCTTCTAGCCTCTAATTAAACAAGCCAACTATATCTCAACTAGACCATTCATTATCACTTCTTATCCTTAGGTGTTGGGTAATTTCAAAGACATACACCTCCATGTATTGTACTTATCATCACATCTCAAATTCTAAGTCTATCTTCATCAAAAATTTCTAAGCTCATCCTCACTATGATCGATCTCGACCTTGGTTAACTTGTAAATTCCACATGGCTCCTGATAAAACATCCTCATAAGCTGACTACACTACTCCTCTTAGTGTTTCCAAACCATCCATGTATCATTCACTCAACCAAGGTATGTTATTATCTCTATCCTCATACCTCGTAGCAACGTTCCAACTTGCATCATATTTTATCCTTGGTGTAAGGCATGCGTAGTGTCCTATCTCTCACTCCCATAACAAGAAGAAATAAGAATTTGGATGCAGTCCAAATACAAAGTTCTTTTTGTTCCAAGGGTAGAGATGGTACATGCCACCTTACCAGTACACCTTTGCATCTAAGTCGAAACAAGCCACATATGTCTCTACGAACACCACGATATCACTTACTTCCATTGAAATCTTGTCTCAAACCTACTTGGTCTAAACACAGTCCTTGGTCTTCTCCTCTAGGTCTATAGGGTGCCGAAACTTTTGGGGTCATCCCTTTTCCTTCATGCATCAGAGAGTGCCCTACTCATCTGCCCTTTGGGTCCCATGAGTTCATGAAGGTGATAAATCTCCTAACCCATGGCCCTCAGACAATGATAGTTGTTACCTCCCGACACTATGCTCATGTGCAACTAGGGAATTCGACAACTCCTACTTCCATCAATCTTATCCCCACCTAACCCTAGGATAGACTTAGGATTTCATTATAGTATATATCCCACATAGAACCTTACCCAAGCCTTCATCATCTCTCTCTGCATTCGTGGGTTGTCTTTCATCCTTTCACAGGGGTCGTGGCGACCTGCCTTCCTTGGTTAGGCCCCATACCAGTTACCTTCATGGTAACACATCCACATGCACATACAGATGGTTATCTATGGGTCTATAGGTTCATTCTCATGCCATGTACTCTTCACTAAGCTTCTCAAGATCCTATGAAACCTCCTTAGGTTACCTCAAAACCAACCAAACTAGTAAACTCCCTACCAAAGGGTCCCTCTCCCAGGATGGGAGGAAACTACACTTCTATAACAAAGGTCACAAGCATCCTTAGGGTTTACATCCATATGAACATGCTTAAACCAACAACTACTAAGGCACAAGTGTACCTACAAAACCATGCTAGGTCTCACTTGTTCTCATCCCCAACATTACATCAACTTAGTTGTGAGGGGCTCATCAATTATACCCTTAACGCAAGGGATTTCCTTTACCTCTACACATGAGGAGTACCATGATCGAAACTATAGAGACTCAAATCTCATCATGAGCATCAGATACACTACTTCCCCTCCTAGGCCTAAGAACCCTAGGTTCTCCTTTGGGTATCCAACTACATGCTTAACCTCTTAACCACGACTCAAGCATGTCCAAGGTATGTCATGTACCTCCATGATCTTTCTACTCGAGCAATGCTGCAGAGTTGATTCCTCTTCCAGGGCAACCAACTAGGTATAAAGCCTCACAACCGGTTACTTAAACCTCCTCAGGGTCAAAAGCACTCTTTATCTCATCTCGCAGGTAACCACTTTTACCATGGGTACTAGAAGCATCGTCCTCTCTCTAGGGTTTGGTTCCTCTAAAGGCAACCAAGATATCATCAGTCTCCAGGAATCAAGCATAAGGAAACCACTATCATCCACGTGGGTCACAAACCCCTTAACTTCCCACTATTCCTCAAGTTTCGAGGTTTTAGACTTCCAACCTCCTTGTTGGGGTCCTGCTTCCTCTCTCTAGAGCTAAAACCACTTCCAACCATACCGACTAGAGGTCCCTTCTCCATGAAGGCTCATTTTCTCAAGCACACCCGTATGTGGTTGAAGCCTATGATCAACTCATGTTTGGCTCAAGATTATACATATCTCTTTATGCTTATCTCATAAGCCATCCATCATGCCCTTCTGGCCAGGGTTTCAACCTACTACCGTACCACTGACGTACTCTGGGGGCATGATATCCTTTACTTGCATAAGCCATAGGGTTTCTATAGATCCTTCACTAACTTCATTAATGAAGGAGCTACCCTTTTCTTTAACCCGCATGACCCTGTACCGGGTTGCCAAAGGTGCTAGGTCACCCAACCTCACATGGCTCATATGGCAATCCAAACATCTGGTCAACCATGACATCTAACTCATAATGTCATCTCTCTCTAACCTCTACTTAGGGTTAGGGTTAACATCATCCTTAGAGGATTTGATAGGTCTCTATTTTTACTGGAGGTCTCTACCTTCAAGACTAACTCTCTCTACTCATCCTCCTGACAAGGAGGTGTAACCTCAGGTTTCTCCTAAGAGAAATGACAACTTGTGTCATACGACCTAAGAATGTATCTATTCTTCAATTTGCACTTAATCTATTAAGCTTATGTCCATGACATCTTAATTACATGCTTTTTATTAGTTTGGTGGAGGATTCCTTAATCCTTATCGACCTTACCCATGCCTCAAGAGGGTGAGGAGAAGAGAGAAAACCCTAATCCTTAAGGTCCTTATCAGAATTTGAGTTGAGAAGGGATGAACAAGATGAGAGAGTCCTAAAGGTATCTTATTTCGAATCATACCCTAAGACTTTGGCCAGGAAGTCACACGGATCCGGGAGTCCTCGTATTCCGACTAGTGTTGCAGAGGAAAATATTGCCAGCCCCCGATCATGATCCTTTTCTAGAGACCTCTGTCTTTTGGATAATCCTCTAATAACTCCCTTGGGTTCTACAAAATTTTTAAAATTTAAAAATTATTAAAGATTAATTGAAAAACCTATGCTCTGTTATCAATTGTAACGACCCTGCCTCCCGGTAACACCCAATTAAGGGAGACCTGAAGGTCAGAGCCGTTATTCAATTAAAAGGATCAAAGGTTCGACAAATAATCAATAATAATTATGAAATTCTACTAACTAACTGGAATTTGGTATAAAATTAAAACTTTACTTACCATTGAAAACTTTGGAAATCTATCTATCCAGAGTTTGAATAACTCTATCTAAACCTCCTTACACTTTAATTCTTATTTCCACAATGTGTCACTTTACTGTTTGTTCATTCAATTGTTATTCCTAAAACATCGACACACAAAACGTCAGTCAGTATATCAAAATATACTGGTAAGTGGGAACAACCAAAATATTGCAAATATGGCTAACAATTTAATAATCACAAACAAATTTATTAGCAAGCCACTTTACATTTTCAATGTGTCATCCTCCACCGATTTTGCCCTAACCCTGGCATACCCCTGTAGGGTTTCTCTTTTTCCATTGACATAAGGCCACCTTCTCAATCCTGAGCTTGGTACCTAGGTGTCACCTCTCACGGTGCTCCATAGTCATGCATCATAGACCACCTTCTCATTCCCGAGCTTGGTGTCTGGGGTCACCTCTCATGGTGCCCATGGGTCTACCCTTTTGGGCCTGACCTTTATGGCATCTTCCATCAGGGTGGCATGTAGGTGCGAGAATACACATTTCTTTATAATTTTGATAACCATAGTTACTTTATAATTGGAATATGAACATCCAAACTATTTAGTTGCACTCAATGCGATTAAACATTCAGGAATCCTTCGAGAAACTAAAGCGGTTATTCATAATTAAACACATACCTATTATGAAGACTTGAATGCAGGAATACTCAATCAATCAGGAATCAAGCAATCACACACACAATTTGTTCCTGAAAAAGGTATTCAATTTCTTTATTACTACTCATGTCATCATGATTCATTAATTCTAACGGTTTCCTAGGTTATTTGCCCTTTTTAGGGTTTTGACCATAATTAGGGCTTTATTTCCTTTTTATTACTTTTACCTTACTTTTATCAAAAATCCCTCAAACCCTAATTATCTTGTCCTATTTTCCATGAAGGTCCTAAAGATCAGGTTTGGACCATATAAACCTTAATTTTCATATTACTATATCCTTTCTTTTCTTTTTCTCCAATTTAGGGTTTCTAAACTTGTTAATCAACATATTGAGTTACAAACCCTAAACTTGTAATTCTATTATCAAAACAAGTTAATAACCATCTAAAATAGTAAATAAGTAAACCATACTCGAATTAACTTAATTTCAAGACTAAGTATATCTTTTATCAACAATTAGGGTTTTTATCCACAAATTAACCCCTTTTCTATTCAAAATATGCACTTTTGTAAAAAGAGGTTGATTTAGGCTTTCAAACCATTTTAATGCATTCCTCATATTTGTTTTTATCATTTTTCATGTATTGACTTTTTGCATCTGAGTTTTCTATAACCAGATATGATTTTACCAAGATAAATCGTTTTTATCAATTTATTAGTTAATTAGGAAATCCATGGATCGTCTGATCCATGGTCCGCGGTCCACTGATGGATCCAACGACCATGGGCATGCACGCCTAACAACTGATTAAAAAGGATAGAAGATGCTTATGACCTTGTCATGACTCAAGGGAGTGAGGGGCAAGATGGTAATTTGTCGTGAAGCCTTCTTCAACCTCGCGCGCCTCCCTGCTGCGCTCCGATGGTCAACCCAGTGGTTGACTTGGAGCTTTCGGCCAACATAGTGCACGCAACATTGCAGGGAGCTCCGCCTCCCCTAGCTGAACAAGTCTATGCCTTCAATCGCTTGCCCCGGACACACCAAGATTGTCCCCACTCGCCGGACTCTGGCGTTGATCTCTGAGAAGTCGAGGGTGCAGGTCGACACAAATAGAGCAATTGAATGTACAGACGCACTCCTTGCTTCCGTCCACAGGGATTGGGCTATTAAACGGTGATGTCAGTGCCTTGGATTACCCTTCCCTATTTATAGGGTCGAGGCAGGGTTCATGCCCAGATGGGCGTTTCCTGGTTCAGCCGCAAAACCTCAACAAAAAAGGGATGTTTCCGTTTGTCTCCTTATCCCGAATTCAATGGGAATAAGAGTTGGCTTTCATCTTCCCTGGATCACGAGAAAAAAAGGATAAGGAACACTCCCTGTATCTTGTAGAGTCCCAGTCCGCAAGGGACTTGGATGATGAGCATCCATCGTTGGATCAGGATCCAACGGGCCTCATCACCCGCGTTCAAAGGGAATATATATATTTATCATTTAATTCAGGAAAAATTCCCAAATCAAAGATAACTTGCAAAATTATTATCTCCCAAACCATAACTCCTATTTATCTCAAATTTTGAGGGAACGTTCCTTTTGTTATTGCCCTTCTTTGTGAAAAAAATGGGCGAAAAAAAGCAATCGATGAGAAGGGTTCCTTCTCTCCCAAGTTTTCTCATCAATTAATCCAAATTAATTTATATTCCTATTCCTTTTGCCTTCATCTCATTATTTTGGATCCCTTGGACCTCAAGGAAACCCAAAGGCACAGATTCCCATCTTGGGGAATACTGGTTTGCCTTTCTCCTCTTTTAATTGTCAATTTCTCATATTTCCCTTTTTATTAGTCAATTTCTTTTCCTTATTAATTCCCTTTTCTTTTCAATTGGGCTCAATGGCCTACAAGGCCCACAATCAATCAATCAAAGCCATTTCTCACGAAATCTATTGCAAATCAAAGAAAAGGATCTCATTTATTCATTAAAAGAGAAATACTCTTTACATTACATTTTCAAGAAAATAAGGTTGTAACAGCAACTGGTTGCACTGAGTTGTTTTCAGAGAAGCTCCCAATACCCCTATATATATAGGAGGGTCATGGGACATGTTTCTCTATCCCGAGAAATGTGGGATTAAAGCAGGAGTAGAAGGGTTTTGAGATTTTCCACAAAAACAACCAACTGTGTGACCCAAACCGATTATTTCATTTCTAAAACAGTCGGTTGGGGACCTGAGCCAGTCGGTTGACACCTCAACTGATCGGTTGGGGCACCTCAACCGGTCGGTTCATTTCGGAACCGGTCGGTTCCCGGCCGTAGTCAGTTCCTGGTTGACTTTTCCTCTTTTGTTTATAATTGGTACCTAATCCCAATCCTTGTTCCAATCAAATTGGGAAAGTGAAATGAAAAGAAATTTCTCACCAATTTTACTTTCCCAACTCATTCGTTTGGACCAGTTGAGCTGATCGTTTCAACACTTGAACCGACTATTTCACCCTATCAATGAGCTGATTGACTCACCACCTGAGCCGATCCGTTCACCAAGCTCAGTCGATCGGCTCATGTGAGTTCACCAAGCTCAGTCGATCGGCTCATCACATGAGCCGATCAGTTGGGAGTGCAGATTGTGCAGAAATAGTCAATTGCAGTTTCAATCAATCCAATACTCTAATCAATATGTCCAACACCTTGAACACTATGATTTTGAGCTATCAATTAATTGAGTGTTTAATTGAACTACTAAACTCCTTTAGTAATCAATCTAAACATTATTTGTGGACAAAACTCCTCTTCCAGGTTAAATCCTATGTGTGTAACCCTGCAGGTCCATTTCACGTTGGCATTGAAAGTCCATAACACTTATGATTTCACAAGCAAAGAGCGGTGCCTAGTCACACAGCAGTGCTACCCAAGTGAAATAGAAAGTTGGAGAACAACTTTCAATCCTACAATCTATGAATGGTGTTACAGTGAATGTATAATTCCTTTGTCACTGATATCCCGAATGAACTCGAGGGATGGAATAGTCATCCTGTCAACATTCATTCACTTTCTTGATCTCAGAGTAGATTGGAAGAGATATGTATGACATCAATATCACATACTGATTCACACATGCGTACACGCCTTTCTCAATCCTACTCACCAAGTGGCCATGGATATTAAACTCCCTTAGGAGGGACAAATCCCATATCTATCACTCACCCCTCAAAAGCCCCATGTGTCAAAGCCACCCAATCATCACCTTTATAACAACCCATGTATCAGGACTGCGTTTGATGATGTCAATGTGTGCCCAAGGACATATGTTGAGTGTAGTGATTTCAGGTCAAAGAATCACACTCACCACCATCACTGTGAGTACTGACTGTGACTACCATGTCATGGTTCCATGTGTCAAACTCACGGTGGGTCTGTCTGGTACACTTGTTCTCTAACAAGTACCTATGTGTTTGGTTTGATATCTCTATATCATTACTAATGAGATTCATTCATCAACCAACACCATAATCTAGTCTTGTGTGTCATTGTTGTCTATCTACCTTCCACAATGACATTCGATTAGGAACATAAAAAGAATGTACAAACTCTTAGCATCTGTATGATCTCGTCAATCAGGTCCTCAACCTGAAAGCATACGTCATTGAGTACTATCATTCTCTAGACATTCAATATGTTCTATCACTATCACATATGACTGAACCAGAAAGAATTGGAAGCTTTCCTTTGATGTTTATCAAATAAATATCAATGTATCCCATCAATCATCCCATGATTGGCTCTCAGGGCATACATACAAATAGACTCCCACTTCTAGCCAACACCCTTGAATCATATTCATAGTGATTTTCAAACATGTCCCACATGTTATTGTGCTCTAGTGTGAACATAGTGAGTTATGGCAACACCTTGCCAAAGTCAGTATCAATTACATGTCTCACATATTTTCGTTGTACGTCAAACGTATGAGATGGAGTTGTTGTAATATGTGATCCAGTATTCCTTTGCTAACCTTTAGCCACATTGCATGATCAAGGATTCCATACTTGTCATCAATGACCGGAATATCTATAAGTTCATCTCATGAACGTCCAGATCCATATAGTATCCACTGTTGTTCTCTAACACACAGGTACTCAACATTTCCTTTTAAACGGCTTTATCGGAGCACTTCCAATTATCAACAAACTTTTACTTTTATATATCCTACATATATATATATATATATATATACATATATTGTGATTAATTTTCTAACCTTTTCGGATGTTCGCATCAATGTAACTCTTTACATCAAACTCTTCCATATATCCATAGAACTAGTACTTCTCAAGCACATATCAAGTTCTTATGGTTTCCAGTAACCCTTACTGGAAGTAGATAGACATCCACTTGTCATGTCCCTCACACGAGTTATCAGGAGGAGCACATCTAATTGTCATGTCCTACAAACAAGATGATGAATGCATTTTATTCTTTCCATGTCTATACATGCAAGATGATGGGATGATTACATACATGATAGATCCATATATATTCACAGTGTTTTCATTCTTCATAAGAATTGGACACTTGGCCTAGGGATGCTAACTCCATGAAGCATGGACAAGTTTTCTCCCACTGAATCTGTGCATATTGAATCTGTCAGTACAAATTGCCAATGTATGCTCTCTCTTTTCCAGGTCAAGAGGTTTTCAAGAACTATCTCTATATATTTCTATTCCTATGATATAGGAAACATCTCTTTCTTCCCTAAAGATAATTTCCACTTTGGATTTCCATTCCAGAACATTTCCATTTCACATCAACATGTGGAATGTGAATATGCTCCCACGAAATCACAGATCCCTTCTTTATCTTTGACATATCAGTCAAACCCTTTGACTATATCATCAAAGTAAAGATTCAATTCTGAGTGGCTTGTACTCAATCAATCACATTGATTAGTCCATTGTAACTTATAGAATTCATATGCATTAGTGGATTCATAAACCTTACAGGTTGTGTCACCTACACATCCTTGTTTTATTCCTTATAGGAATGTGGTTTTAGTACTCGTATGCCAAATCTCTTAGTCATTAAGTTACAATCAACAAGCATCATCCTTCTCAAAATGTCATCCATGTGTCTTAACGCTTAAGACTTATTTGCACTTATGGATTTCCATCCAATGGGTGCTACCATCAAGGTCATACCTTATGGTTCACAAGGAAGTCATTTAGGATGTAATGGTCATATACCATAACTCAAAATCTTGTTCCTCATATGCATCTAGATAGTTGATTCATCACATGACCAACTCATCACATAGATAATCGAGGTGTATCTTTCAAGTATATAAGAACTCACAACTCCTTGTGATTCTGAATTTCCTTTATTAGTGTGGGGTATTCTTTTATTAAGAAGAATTTAGTTATTTGATAATCATTCTCTAACTCCTTAGAGTATGACTCCTTCTTGATTTAGACATCACCATGCCTTAATCAGGAGATCACTATGATACACTATCATAATCACTCACAAGGATCTCAAACATTTGGTCCAAGTATTTCATTCATTGATCTCATCAAGTATTAGCACTTTACCAAATTTTTACTTCATCTATGATAATCTTGAACACTTCAAGATATTCATATTGGTATTTCTCTAAACACCATTTGAAGCATTAGCATTCGCTCCAATAGGTATGTAAATACATTACATGTATCATACCTAATAGGATAATCATTCTTCCACCACCACTAGTGAAGATTGATTAATCATGTCCAAGATATTCATGTCTCTTACTGGTTCTCTAACCAAAAGAGTCTAGATATATCCATCACATGGAAACTAGAAATGAATTTCACATGATTGATGCTAATTTGATTGTTTGAGTTATCAATAACTTTTACATATCATTTTATCTTATTCGTATCAAATATCACAAGATAAACTAGGCATTGCTACAAAGTTCATATCTTTAGAAATTGAAACATCTCTTTATTGTTTGCCATCATTGTCATACAATATGCAAAAATAAAGTGTTTCTATCTATTGGCAAATATGAGATAGTAGTTCATAACTGTATTATATGACTTTAAGGTTGAAAAATAAACTAAAGTACTCCTATCTATGGCAACAACACTTACCCCATTTATTGAGTGCTTTACACTTTACATCTTGGTATCATATACCTCAAAAAGTGTTACAAGTTTACATTCATGACACCTTTAAGTAGAGATGTCTATCGCCTCCTTCTTCTTTTGTTCTTCCACATAGAGAGGACAATTCCTTTTCCAATGTCCTGGCTTTTGACAATGGTGGCAATTGCCTTTCTTGGTCACGCCTCCCTTGGCCTTGAGAGCTGAAGACGACTTGGGCTCCTGGCTAGCATCAAAACCTTTATTATCTTTGCCCTTGCCCTTGCGCTTGGACTTGCCTTTCTTGCCTGTGATCACCATCACAAACTTAGGCTTGTCCTTCTTCATCTGTGTCTTGGCTGTCCTCAACATGCCCAACAACTCTGACAATGACCTATCAAAGTTGTTCATGTTGTAGTTCATTACAAATTGATTGTAGGATTGTGGCAACGATTGTAGTATCACATCAGTAGCCAACTCTTGGCTCAGTGGAAATCCCAGTCTTGTCAAGTTCTCCACATACCCAATCATCTTGAGTGTGTGAGGACCAACTGGATCTCCTTTTGTCATGACGCACTTGAACAGTGCCCTTGAGACATCATATCTCTCTTTCCGTGCTTGATCTTCATACATGTTCCTGAGATGCTAAACCATCTCAATGACACCCATGTTCTCATGTTGTCTCTGCAACTCATGGTTCATAGAGTACAACATCAAGCATTTTGCATCAAAGGCATCATCAGTATATTCTTGTAAGCATCCCTTTCTGCATTTGGTGCATTAGGAGCAGGTTTATCTGGAATTGGAGTATCCGGGACATAGAGCTTTCACTCTTGAGTGAGAACAATTCTCAATGTCCTATACCAGTCATGGAAGTTTGTCCCATTCAGCTTGTCCTTTTCAAGGACCGATCAGAAAGAAAAGTGATTGTTGTTTGTTTCCATTTGTACTACAAAAGGAAAATATGCAATTTTAGTCCAAAATTCATTTTTGACTTATTTGATTGATTTGAAAAGTTGACGATATAATTAGGCCTTTAATTAATTATCGCTCCCACTATTTTACTTCAAATTGATAGCCCTCGCCATCAATTTAGAAGATTGCAGCATACAACCTTCTAGTGGGCAAGATCCTAAAATCCTCTAAGTCATGGACTAGCTTGGGCTGTCACCCATAACTTAGATCTTTCAGGTAGGCAACTCTTGACAATTGCATCATATGCAACTCTTGATAAGATGGCATATGCAACTCCTTGCCATGATCATCTCCATTCCTCAAGGTTCTACATCCTATCTAGGTCACCTTGTTAAGTCTGACCCAAAGCCAACACGATGAATATGCACTCTGCTTGGGCAGACCCACATATCCATCCTTCACGCTTCCATGAGATAGACGGTGCACCACGCTTGGGCGTGCCCAAACATGGTCGATCAAGCTTTTCACATGTGCCGCATTTGGAAGGCATCTAAAACTTAATATTTAATGAGGGATTTGGTTTTTATATACATATACATATCCAATCACCACAATATATAGTATGTATCATATACATGCTATATCCCACATAAAACATGCAAAACAATAAAAGCGATGAGTATGTGCATCCTAATGTGATTCCTCGAGCCAAGATGAATCACGGTCATCTAGTTCTAAATCACATGCAACATGTACAAGATGAACTTTGTTCTTTGCCTTTCTGGGTTTGATCAACTCATCACATGAATGATCGGCTCGCCATCAGACTGGTCGGCTGGGTGCCACCAGCTGATCGGTTGGCTCCTCCAACCGATCGGTTTGCCTGGTCGTCATGCATCTCATCATGTCTTCCACTTGCTCGTCCCGCTCCTCGAACCGATCATCAACTGATCGGCTCACTCCATGAACCAATCGTCTCAAACGTCAACCGATCAGTTCACTCCTTGAATTGATCGTCCAACTATTGTCAGGATGTCTGCCATTCTTCAACAAGAAATAAAATCTATCCTATTTAAAATTTGAATTGAGAAACCCCAAGTTACATTCAGGGGGAGCAAAGGTAGGAAAGAAATCTCGAATTATTTCGAGTTACATCAAGAATAGGAGAAGGAAGATCGGTGCTTAGACCGAGATGCAAGCAACCACATACAACCATAAGTAGATAGGGTTTATTGGCCGTAACCACGCTATACATCCTCCACAAAACTCGTTTAAGGGAGATGCGTATTGAGTGCATTAATATTACATATCATATATGTATATTGGGATTTGTGGATTTAGGATTGGACATGCATAAAGCTAAATTTTTATATGCATCGTATGCAATAAATAAAGGCGACAAACCAAAAGCAATCATATCAATAATCCTAAAGTATAGAGTAGTTGACGTGGCACTGATACCACTGTTGGGTTTTAGGGGAGGCAGAGAAGGTAGCAGAAACAAAAAAATTTCTCCTCCCTAAACCCAGAACAAGGAAATGTGTCAACGTCTATACAATAGGAAGGGATGGTTTATGGAATCATACCTTGTCCCGAGGCTTGCTTGGTGACAATACCTCACGCCTTGCGCGGTCTTCACCTTCGGTCTTGGATGGTGTCTGTGTAGCTCCTGGTCACACTGGGACTGACAGCTCCTGGTCTCAGCGAGACTGTCGGGATTGACAGCTGTCCTTTGAGC
Organism: Alisma plantago-aquatica; assembly: GCA_963693085.1. Classification (NCBI taxonomy): domain Eukaryota; kingdom Viridiplantae; phylum Streptophyta; class Magnoliopsida; order Alismatales; family Alismataceae; genus Alisma; species Alisma plantago-aquatica. The sequence continues at coordinate 1,407,116,222 of OY856409.1, read as the reverse complement.
AGTAGAAATCTCTAGCCTCTGAAGTAGTCCACACATACCACTTGGAACTCCAATCTCCTTGTCCCATAAGGAATTGGAAGGAGTCGCACCCTCCTGTTAGCATACTAGTCGCCGACACACTCTCCTACCACTAGTCACTTTCTATAGTTGTCATTCCCTTGTTGTGCCTCCCTTATCGGGAAGCACTTGCTCAGGCTCTCTCGGTTACCAAAACCAGAGAGAACAACAACTTTATAAAGCAACTGGTTGCACTGAGTTGTTTTCAGAGAAGCCCCCAATACCCCTATGAAAAACCACTAGAGGGGGGTGAATAGGGTTTTATGATATTTTTAATAATAATTCAACCAAAATTAATCAACCACAAAAATATTGGACAAGGGAACAAGGATTTAGAGTGGTTCCAACCTTAGCAAATACTACGGAAGTCAATCCACTACCCGGTTGCTTACCCAACTGGGATTTTGAAAGAATCAAATTTTATTACCTCACAAGGACTTTACATAAAATTACAATTCTTTCACCAAACCCTTCGGACAGCCTTCACCTAGAAGTAGTCTCACCAACCTCGAAGCAGCCTTCCTTGAAGTAACCTCAAGCTCCCCTTGAAGTAGCCTTCCTCTTGAAGTAGCTTCCCGTTGAGACATCCTTCTTGAAGTAGTCCGAAGTCCCCTTCTCCACCTGAGAAGTAACACCCTCTCCAATCCACAGCCTCCAACCCTAGGAGTAGCAAGGAGAGTACAAAGGATAAAAAGGAACAAGAAGGAAAAATAGAAATTACAATACCGTTGTAAGCACAAGGCTTGATTTGCCTATATCAAGCGTATTGATCTCCTAACCAATGTATGTAGAAGTGTAAGTGTTGTGGATAGGAGATGCTAGCCTATAGGACACAAAGTTGGAGCAATGGGAATGAATAGCCAATGTTGGAATTGCTCGATTGCTCAAACAGATTGCCAATGTGAGTATGTAAGCTCAAGTGTAGCACAAGTGTATGGCTTAGTGTGTTTAGGTGTCCTAAGGCATGTCCTATTTATAGGAATGACCTACAAGTGCTTAAGGATGATCTAGACACTTTCTAGGGGGTTCTAAGTGCTTAACTAGCCGTTAGGTACAAGTTGGTTGCATTAGTAACGGCTAGTTAATTAATTCTACAGTTGCTGTCAGAGTCCGTCTCGGTCAAGGAATTGTCGACCGAGACACCTACTCGGTCGAGGATCTGTCGACCGACAGGCTCTCTGGATCAAGTATTTATAACGTTCATCTCCAACTGCCAACTACCTTGTCATCTGTGTCTAACGGCAACCTGGGTCTTTCTCGGTCGAGAAGTTTTTCGACTGAGAGTGTCTCGGTCGAGGAGTTTGTCGACCGAGATTGACCCTGTTTCAATGTTTCAATTTAAGGCACTAAGTATGTGTATGAGTGTGCATAGGTGACACTATTGGAGGGGATGACCTATATAAGTGTAGTGATTGGCTAGAGGAGATCTAACGCTTGATTTACATGAAGTCTAAGTACTTGTACATTATATATTTGTACAAGTTTACAATTGATTACATTTCATGAAATTTACAAAAATTCAAGCGTATAGATTCCCTTGTACTTTTTCATCCACCTTATTCCTTCAACACTCAAGTAGCACGTTAGATCAACAAGAACGAAATGTTTGTCATCATCGAAATAAAGAGATTATACTAATGTCAATTTAGCCAACACCCTATATATACAAGAGGGTCATGGGACATGGTTCTCTATCTCGAGCAATGTGGGATTAAAGTAGGGGTAGAAGTGTTTGAGATTTTCCACAAAAACAACCAACTGCGTGACCTGAACCGATTGTTTCATTTCTGAACTGGTCAGTTGGGGACCTGATCCAGTCGGTTGACACCTCAACTGATTGGTTGGGGCACCTCAAATGGTCGGTTCATTTCTGAACCGGTCGGTTTGCGGCCCTGGTCAGTTCCCGATTGACTTTTCCTCTTTTATTTCTAATTGGTACCTAATCCCAATCCTTGTTCTAATCAAATTGGGGAAGTGAAATGAAAAGAATTTTCTCACCAATTTTACTTTCCCAACTCGCTTGTTTGGACTAGTTGAGCCAATCATTTCAATTCTTGAACTGATCATTTCACCCTATCCATGAGTCGATTGACTCAACACCTGAGCCGATCGGTTCACCAAGCTCAGCCGATTGGTTCATCACATGAGCCGATCGGTTGGGAGTGCAGATTGTGCAAAAATAGTCAATTGCAGTTTCAATCAATCCAATACTCTAATCAATATGTCCAACACCTTGAACACTATGATTTTGAGCTATCAATTGATTGAGTGTTTAATTGAACTACTAAACTCCTTTAGTAATCAATGTAAACATTGTTTGTGCACAAAACTCCTCTTCTAGGTTAAATCCTATGTGTGTGACCCTACAGGTCCATTTCACGTTGGCAGTGAAACTCCATAACACTTATGACTTCACAAGCAAAGAGTGGTGCCTAGTCACACATCAGTGCTACCCAAGTGAAATAGAAAGTTGGAGAACAACTTTCAATCCTACAATCCATGAATGGTGTTAGAGTGAATGTAGAATTCCTTTGCCACTGATATCCCGAATGAACTCGAGGCATGGAATAATCATCCTGTCAACGTTCATTCACTTTCTTGATCTCATAGTAGATTGGAAGAGATATGTATGACATCAATATCACATACTGATTCACACATGCATGCATGCCTTTCTCAATCCTACTCACCAAGTGGCCATGGATATCATACTCCCTTAGGAGGGACAAATCCCATATCTATCACTCACCCCTCAAAAGCTCCATGTGTCAAAGCCATCCAATCATCACATTTATAACAACCCATGTTTTAGGACTGTGTTTGATGATGTTAGAGTGTGCCCAACGACATGTGTTGAGTGTAGTGATTTTTGGTCAAAGAATCACACTCACCACCATCACTGTGAGTATTGACTGTGACTACCATGTCATGGTTCCATGTGTCAAACTCACGGTGGGTCTGTCCTATACACTTACAATGTTAGCAAATCGACAACCACAATACAAGGAACTAGAACGACAAAAAAAAGTGGCAAATGTTAGGGTGGCGAGGTGAAGTGGGAATGGCTAGAGAGAGAGCATCTAAAATATTGACGATCAGTGGTAGTAGGAAGCAAAAAAGAAAAAAGAGTATTGTAGTATACCTTAAAACAAGGAGAAGCCCATGTCCAGAATGTTTCAAGAGGATCCATGGACAAGATGTCATTGCTAGGTGAAGGTAAGAGTATTATCAATGATGTTGAGGTGGATAGAGGAGAAACCAGAGTTGTAGGGGAGATTTTAATTCATCAACACGATAAAGAGAGACTTTAGGTTTCCGTCTGGGAACAATCCTTATTCATTTGTAGTTCGCCTTATTCATTTGTAGCTCACCATCCTTCATTTTTCATGTGAACTAGGGAATAATACTTAACATAGGGAAAAGCATGATCGTGGTCACCAGATAGATGTGTGTGAGAGAGATGAGACTTATTAGAGTTGTTATAGAGATCGAATAAGCTTTTAAGGAAAGGGGAGCTTGGTATGGTTTCTGAGCTCTGGGAATATGAACTAGATTTTCTAATGGCGGGGTAGGGTTTCCTAGAGTCATAATGAACATTAAACAATATCTACATGTAAAAAGGACTATGATGGGTGACTAAATAATGTGTGGTGATAAGAAAATGTAGAAGGTGGGGAAAGGAAAGTAAAAGTAAAAAGAAACAATCAAAGGATGTCTGGATATGTTGTTGTAAAAGTAAAGTAGTCAGGGACAAAGAAACCCTCTGACTATAGAATCAAGAAAATAGGCCCGAGAAATAATATCTTAAAAAACAATATTCATTTTGATTTTGTACTAAAGTGAGATTAAAATGTTATCCCTTTTATTTCCTACATAAATTGTATAAAAAATCAACGTCTTATTAATACCAAATTTGGTACCTAGTCTAATTGGGACCCGATGAATTTGGTTCGAACATTAGATTTAGTTTTGGAGATTCCTTTTATGAATTCTAAATATATTATTGGTCAAATCCAATACCTTAATATTATTACTATATATCACATTAGTTATCAATATTTATGATTTAGAGTCCCATATCATCATATGCCTACCATGATGGTCATATGAAATTATAGTAGAATAAGTTATGACATATTACTCATTAATCTTAATATGTTCATCAATAAAATATTTATTTAAATAATTGAACATTATTAATATTTATGGACATGGAAATACCAATTGTTGTTCCAAAGCACATTATACCTCTTACTAAACATATTTTAGTCACTATTTGCATTTTAGCTAGCAAATGAAACATAGACGACATATTTAGTGGAATAAATGTTAGTACATAATAAAGTTACTATAAATAAATGTTGTAATTTAATATTTGTTTGGTAAAATCTAAGGAACCAACTTACTAACCATCTAATCACATAGGAGAATAATATCCTCAATTTTAGTGTTACACTTAGTCAAAGTGAGCATGTTCCAAGATCCATTATTATTGTGGGTGTTAAGAAATCTAAGGGTACGGTCAATCTCCACATGATATTTCCATGTGATCATCATGTGAAGTCCCCTTCTGCAAGCCAAAAAGGTAAATGCCCTCAAACTATTTTCCATCTAGTATTCCTAATTATCGTGGGAAATCACTCCCATATTATTTTTCAATAGTCTGTAGTTTGTCTTCCTTTTTGAGGAACCAAGGATGGTCCCTTTGTAAACCCGATTACACTCTTTTCAATTTCTCTCAGAAAAGCTAAGCATAAAATGATTCTCCTTTAAGGATACTCTAATATTCTTTCATGAGAAAACTTCTAAATCTAGATTTTAATGTTTGTATACCTAGGCTCCTCCTCTTTTGTTTTTGGTATACTTTCTCAACTGAATCAGTGCCTTCTTTTTTCTCCTTATCTTGATTACCATGTGAAGTTTTCCATAGTTCTTTCTATGATTCTAACAGCTGACTCGGGTATGGTGCAAGCTACAATGATTTGAAAATGAACAACTACTTTTCATCAAGGTAAGCCTTCCAAATAAGGATAGAAGATTCGCAACCTAGTAAATAATTCTATAAGTAGTTGTTTCTACCAATCATTCTCCCTAACACATGGTTGTAGGCTCCCAATATCTCACTCACCTTAGAAAAGGTGTAAGGCCACTGACCTAGCTTAGTGCTTGGTCATGCTTGCTTTACTTAATATGATTCTTAAACCTTAATATAATCATGTGATGTATCCCAACAACATGCGACGTGCTTGTGCTTTTAGTTTGGTCTAGTTTGCATAATGTTTGAGCTAGTTATGCGATATATGTGCTTGTTTTGGACCAAGTTGCAATTTACCCTGTTAAGGTTCCATCTTGCAATCTGTCATATGTTTGATGCACCTCCTATGTCTCGGCATCTTATTGAGGAGAGTGGTTCTTGGGGGAACCTTCTTGTACCTTGATTTAATGAGGAGAGAGGTGATGAATTCTTGAGTGGTGTTGTTTCTAAGGTTTTCTTAGATGCCCCGATTTGATGTTGGCCATTTGAGTTTTTGGTTTTTAATGACCCACCTTGTTTTGACTTCGACCTTGGTGCCTTTGGTCATTGATGATTTGAGTGCACTTTGTTTTCCCTTTGATCAAAGAGATTTTCCCCTCTCTTTGGTCATAGAGGTTATAGGGTTTTTCAATCATATACGATTGATGACCTTACATGTTTCCTTTGATCGATGAGCCTTGTGCAATGTGTTCTCTTCAACTGATGGTCCTTTGGATAAAGTGAGGTAATTAATCTACCTTGGTATTCACAACCCTTGCTTCATGTGCATGTTTAGTGCTTGCATGGATGTTTTATGATGGACAAGTGGCAAGTTTTGTTGGACACCTAGTCTCCTTCATCTCCCTCCTACCCTTAAATATATATACCTCAATCCTTGCATTCATATGGTCATTTTGCACCCTATATTTCTCTCCTCTTGCTTGGATCTCATCTCTAATGGGATCATGGTGGAGAAGAGCTCAACCTTGCAACAACATGGATAAACCTTACTTGTGGTGATCTAGGGTTGGAGAATCTTCCTTTGTTGATCCTTTGATGACCCTTGTTCTTGGTAAGTGGTTTATCCCTGTTGATCTCATTTTCCTTGAAACCCTATCATCTTTTTATCCTCTTAGAAGAACCATGGTTCTCCATGGTTGTCTTCTTGAGGAACTTCTCTCTAATAGAGGTTGAATCCATGATTTTCCATGGTAGTACCATGTGAGATGTATATTTCCTCTTTCTTTGTTCTTTTTGGCTTAGGGTTTGTACCCTATTCTATTGAGATTTCCTTTGACCTTGATTTGCTCTTCTTCTCTTGAGTTGATCTTTCTTTTCCACGGAGTTGATCCAAGCTTGGCATTTCTTCTCGCTCTTACAGCTTTGTGACTTGGTGGTTGATCTTTACCTCAAGGAAGGTTATATAACTATCCCCTCTACTATTGTTGCATCGTAGACTTGCACGATAAGTTTATCTTATCTCTAAAACATAATTATACGAATCTTGATGATGATATTATTGGGTTTTAGGGGAGATAGAGAAGGCAGTGCAGATAAAAAATTTCTTCTCCCCGAACCCAGTATAAAGGAATCTCGTCAATGTCTATACAGTAGGAAGTATGGTTTGTAGAGGCATACCTTGCCCCGAGGCTTGCTCGGTGACATTACCTCGCGGGTTGTGTGGTCTTCTCCTCCAGTCTTGGATGGTGTCTGTGTATCTCTTGGTCTCACTGGGACTGTTAGGATTGACAATTGTGATCAGAGTGGCAGAAGTCTCATGCCTCTGTATTCGTCCACACAGACTGCCTAGAACTCTGATCTCCTTATCCCATAAGGAATCGAAAGGAGTCATACCCTCTTGTCAGCGTACTAGTCACCGACACACTCTCCTGCAACTAGTTGTTGTTCTATAGTTGTCTTTTCCTTTTTGTTCCTCCCTGAATGGGTAGAACTTTCTTGGGCTCTCTCGATTACCAAAACAAGAGAGAATGACAACTTTATAGAGAAACTGGTGTTCTAAGTTGTGTGTTCAAAGAAGCCCCCAAAACCCCTATATATAGGAGGGTCCTGGGACAAGGTTCTCTGCCTCAGGAAATGTGGGATTAAAGCAGGAGTAGAAGGGTTTGAGATTTTCCACAAAAATCTAATACACTACGGATGTTGAACTGATCAGTTCACAACTGAACCGATCGTCTGGGGCCTTGAGCCGATCGGTTCAAGCATGAGTCGATCGGTTTGTGGTCCTGGTCCAACTAAAATTGACTTTCCATGTTTGTTTTCAACTAATCAAATATTCATCCTTGTCCAAATCATTTTTTTACAAGTGAAACAAATATGTATTTGCACAAAGGTCTCTGACTTTCCAAACGATCACGATTGGTCACCCGAATCGACCGTTTCAACAATTGAGTCAATCATTTCATTAACTCATGAGTCGGTTGGCTTACCATTTTGAGCCAATCAGTTCACCAACCTGAGAAGATCGGTTCAACCCTAAGAGTTGATCGGTTGGGGTAGCAAACTATGCAAATCAGTTAATCATAGTTCCAATCAATTAGATACTCTAATCATCTGGTCCAACACCTTGAACAACATGATATTGAGCTATCAATTGATTGATTGTTTAATTGAAAGACTAAACTCCTCTAGTAATTAATCTAAACAAGGTCTATGGAAAAACTCCTCTTCCAAGAACATGTCCTAGTGTGTGTGACCCTCCAGGTCCATTTTACTTTGGCAGCGAAAGTCCATAACCCTTATGACTTCACAAGCAAAGAGTGGTGCCTAGTCGCACATCAGTGCTGCCCAAGTGAAATAGAAAGTTGGAGAACAACTTTCAATCCTACAATTTGTGAATGGTGTTACAACAAATGTATAACTCCTTTGTCATTGATATCACAAATGAACTCAAGGAATGGAACAGTCATCCTTTAACGTTCATTCACTTTCTTGATCTCAAAGTAGACTGTATGAGATATGTGTGCAATCAATATCACATATTAATTCACACAAGCATGCATGCATTTCTTAGTCTCACTTATCAACTGTCCATGGACATCAAACTCCCTTAGTTGGGACAAATCACATATCTATCACTCACCCCTCAAAAGCCCCATGTGTCAAAGCCATTCAAACATCACCTTTATAACAATCTATATTTTAGGACTACATTTGATGATGTCAAAGTGTGCCCAACAACATGTGTTGAGTGTAGTGATTTTAGGTCAAAGAATCACACTCACCACCATCACTATGAGAGCTGACTGTGACTACCAAGTCATGGTTCCATGTGTTACTCTCATGGTGGGTTTGTCTGATACACAAGTACCTATGTGTTTGGTTTGGTATCTCCATATCATGACTAATGAGATTCTATCATCAACCAACACCACAATCTAGTTTTTTGTGTCAATGTTGTCTATATACCTTCCACAATGACATCTGACTAGGGACATGACAAGAATGTACAAACTCTTAGCATCCATATGATCTCATCGTTCATGTCACGTACTTGAAGGAATACGTCATTGAGTATTGTCATTCTCTAAAATTCAATATGTTATATAATTATATCATATGATTGAACCAGAATGAATTGGAATCTTGCCTTTGATGTTAATCTAATAAATCTTAATATATCCCACCAATCATCCCATGATTGGCTCTCAGGGCATACATACCAACAGACTCCCACTTGCATTGCGAGCCAATCACCCTTGAATCATATTCTCAGTGATCTTCAAACATGTCCCACATGTTACGGTGCTCTAGTACTAATGTAGTGAGTTATTGAAACGCTTTGCCTAAGTCGGTATAATTGCATGTCTCACATCTCTTCGTTGTATGTCTTACTTAAGAGATGGAGTTGTCGTAACATGTGATCCAATATTACTTTGCTAACCTTTAGCTTCATTACTTGTCCAAGCATACCGTACTTGTCATCAATGATTGGAATACATCTAATTTCATCTTTATGAACTCCCAGATCCATATAGTATTCACTGCTATTTTTCTAACACATGGATTCTCGACATTTCCTCTTAAAATGCCTTCATTGGAATGTTTCCAATTTAAACATATTCTCTTATATATATATATATATATATATATATATATATATATATATATATATATATATATATATGTATGTATATATATATATATCGTGATAAATTTTCTATAACTTTTTGGAAGTTCACATCAGGGTAACTCTTTGCATTGAACCCTTCCTTATTTCCATAGAATTAGTACTTCTTAAGTACTTATGGTATTCCAGTAACCTTTACCGGAACCAGACAGACATCCACTCATCATGTCCCACATACGAGTTATTAGGATGAGCATATCATGTCGCATATACAAGACGATAAATGTATTATATTCTTTCCATGTCCATACACACAAGATAAAAGCACTTTGTTCTTTCTATGTCCATACATGCAAGATAATGAGATCATTACATACATGATAGATCCATATCTATCATTAGTGTTCCTCTTCTTCATAAGAATTGGACACTCGACTCTGGGATATTAACTCTATGTTATATGGACAAGTCTTCTCCCACTGAATCTGTGCATACTGTACCCTTTAGTATAGATTGCTAAAGTATGTATTCTCTTTTCAGGTCAAGAGGTTTTTCCTGAGAACTATCTCTATAGGTCTCTATTTCTATCATATAGGAAACGTCTCTATCTTCCTTAAAGATAATTTCCACTTTGGATTTCCATTTAGAACCTTTACATTTCACATTATCATGTGGAATGTGAATATGGTCCCACTAAATCATAGATCACTTCTTTATCTTTGTCATATCAGTCAAATCCTTTGACTATATTATCAAAGTAAAGATCCCAACTCTGAGTTTCTTGTACTCAATCAATCACATTGATTAGTCCATTGTAATTTATTGACTTCACTTGCATTAATGGATTCATTAACCTTGTAGGTTGTGTCATGTACACATCCTTGACTTATTCCTCATAGGAATGCGGTTTTAGTATCTGTATGCCAAATCTCTTAGTCATTAAGTTGCAATCAACAAGCATGATCCTTTCTTACAATGTTATCCATGTGTCTTATCACTTAATACTTGTTTGCACTTATGGGTTTTGTCCCAATGGGTGCTACCATCAAGGTCATACCTTGTGGTTCACATGGAAGTCATTTAGGATCTAATGATCATAAACCATAACTCAAAATCTGATTTCTCAATATCATCTAGAATGTTGACTCATCATATGAACACCATATCACATAGACAATTGAGTTGTATTTGTCAGGGAATTTTGAGAACTCACAAATCCATGTGATTCTTAATGTCCTTTATTAGTGTGGGGTGTTCTTAATTTTAATAAGAATTTTTTTATTTGATAATCATTTTCTAACTCCTTAGAGTATGACTCCCTTCTTGATTTAGACATCACCATGCCTTAATCATGAGTTCTCTATGATACAAAATCATAATCACTCATTAGGTTTTCAAACATTTGATTTAAGTATCTCATTCATTGATCACATCAAGAATCATTCCCAAATTTGTTCTTCATGCATGATCTTCTTGAACACTTCAAGATATTAATATTGGTATTTCTCTAAATACCATTTTAAGTACTACCATATAATTCCAATATCTATGTAAATACATCACATCTATTATACCTAATAGGATAATCATTCTCTCACTACCTTAGTGAAGATTGATCCATCATGTCCAAGAGATTCATGTCTCTCACTGGTTCCTCAACCAAAAGAGTCTAGATTTATCCATCATATGGAAAATAGAAATGAATTTCTCATGATTTATGCTAATTCAATTGTTTGAGTTATCAATAACTTTTAGGTGTCATTTTATCTTATGCATACCCAGTATCACAAGATAAGCAAGGAATTGCCACAAAGACCATATCTTTAAAATTGAAACATCAACTTTATTAATAGCCATCATTGTCACACAAGATGCAAAAGAATAAACTGTTTCTATTAATGGCAAATATGAAATAGCAGTTCATAACTCTATTACATGCCTTTAAGGCTGAAAATAAACTAAAGTAATTGTATCTATGATGGAAACATTTGTCCCATTTATTGAGTGCTTATTACTTCACATCTTGGTATTATATACCTCAGATGTGTTACAAGTTTATTTCAAGATACCTTCAGGTGGAGACGTATGTCGCCTCCTTGTTCTTTTGTTCTTCTAGATAGAGAGGGCAATTCCTTTTCCAATGTCATGATTTTTGACAATGGTGGAAATTGCCTCTCTTTGTCACGCCTCCTTTGGCCTTGAGAGCTGAAGACAACTTGGGTTGTTGTCTAGCATCAGAACTCTTCTTAGCTTTCCCCTTGTGCTTTCCCTTGTACTTGCCTTTCTTTCCATTGATCAACATCAGAGACTTAGGTTTTTCCTTCTTCATTTGTCCTTCAGTTGTCCTCAACATGCCCAACAACTGTGAGAACGGCTTGTCAAAGTTGTTCATATTATAGTTCATCACAAATTGACTGTAGGATTCTGGCAATGATTGTAATATCATGTCATTAGCCAACTCTTGGCTCAGGGGAAATCCCAGTCTTGTCTGGTCTGCACATACCCAATCATCTTGAGTGTGTGAGGACCAATTGGATCTCCTTCTATCATGACGCACTTGAACAACACCCTAGAGACATCATGTCTCTCTTGCCGTGCTTGGTCTTCATACATATTCTTGAGATGCTGAATCATCTCAATCACACCCATGTTCTCATGTTGTCTCTTCAACTTGTGGTTCATGGAGAAAACTATCAAGCACTTCTCATCAATGGCATCTTCAAAATGTTTCTTGTAAGCATCCCTTTCTACTTTTGGTGCAGTAGGAGTAGGTTCCTCTAGAATTGGAGTATCCAGAACATAGAGCTTTTTCTCTTGAGTGAGAACAATTTTCAATGTCCTAAACAAGTCGTGGAAGTTGGTCCCATCCAGCTTGTCCTTCTCAAGGACCGATTGCAACGAGAAGTGATTGTTGTTTGTTGCCATTTGTACTACAAAAGGAAATATACAATTTAGTCCAAAAATCATTTTTGACTTATTTTATTGATTTGAAAAAGTTTTACGATATAATTAGGACTTTAATTATTATCGCTCCCACTATTTTGTTCAAATTGATAGTCCTCACCATCAATTCAGAAGATTGCAGGCCAAGATCCTGAAATCCTCTAAGTCATGGACCAGCTAGGGTTGTCAACCAAAACTTTGATCTTAAAGGTAGGCAACTCTTGCCAATTACATCATGAAAGATGTCATGTGCAACTCCTTGCCATGATCACCTTCATGCCTCGAGATGATAGATCCTATCTAGGTCACCTTGTTAAGTCTGACCTAAAGCCAACACAATGAATATGCACCCTGCTAGGGCACCCACATATCCATCTTTTATAGTTCCACGAGATAGACGGTGCACCATGCTAGGGCATGCCCACACTTGGCTGATCAAGCTTTTCATGTGGGTCACATTTGGAAGGCATCTAAAACTTTAATATTTTTTCAAGGATTTAGTTTTATAGGTACATATACATATCCAATCACCACAATATATAGTATGTATCATATACATGCTATATCCCACATAAAACAAGTGAAACAATTAAAGCGATGATTATGGCTATCCTAACGTGATTCCTCGAGCCAGGAGGAATCACTGTCATCTAGGTCCACATCATTTGCAACCTATACAAGATGAACTCAGTGCTTTGCTCTTCTAGGTTTGATCAACTCATCTCTATGATTGATTGACTCACCACCAGACCGGTCAGTTGGTTCCACCAGCCGATTGGTTGGCTCCTCTAACTGATCAGTTTGTCTGGTCATCGTGCATCTCTTCATGGTCACCACCCACTTGTCTCGCTCCATGAACTGATCATCAATCGATCGATTCACACCTTTAATCGATCGTGTGGAATGCCAAATGATCATTTCACACGATGAAGTGATCATCTCAATCATCATCAGGTAGTCTGTCATTCTTTGACATAACAGGAAATAAAATCTATCCTATTTTATAATTGATTTGTGAAACCCTGAGTAACATTCATGGGGAGCAGGGGAAGAAAAGAAATGTCAAGTTATCTTGTGTTACATTAGGAATAGGAGATAGGAAAATGGTGCACAGACCGAGATGTAAGCAACCACATTCAACCAAGCACACAATCATAGGGTTTATTGGCCATAACCACGCTATACATCCACCACAAAACTCATTTAAGGATGACGAGTATCGAGTGCATTTATATTACATATCATATATGTATATTGGGATTTGTGGATTTAGGATTGGTCATGCATAAAGGCAATTTTATTCACATCGTATGCAATAAATAAAGGCAACAAACTAAAATCGATCACATCGATAATCCTAAAGTATAAAATAGTTGACTAGGCTCTGATACCACTATTGGGTTTTAGGGGAGACAGAGAAGGCCACAGAAATAAAAAAATTCTTCTCCTCGAACCTAGTATAAAGGAATCATGTCAATGTATATACAGTAGGAAGGATGGTTTATAGATGCATACCATGTCCCGAGGCTTGCTTGACGATGTTACCTCGTGGCTTGCACGATTTTGTCCTCTAATCTTGGGCGGTGTTTGTGCATTTCCTGGTCTCACCGGGACTGTCAAGATTGACAGCTATCCTTCGAGCGACAGAAGTCTCCCGCCTCTACAATCGTCCACACGGACTTCTTGGAAATCAGATTACCTTGTCCCATAAGGAATCAGAAGGAGTCGTACCCTCCTATCAGTGTACTAGTTAATGACACACTCTCCTGCAAGCAATTGTTGTTCTGTAGTAGTCTTTCCCTTGTTGTTCCTCCCTAAATGAGTAGAACTTGCTCGGGCTCTCTTGATTACCAAAATTAGAGAGAATGAAAACTTTTCATAGAAAATGGTGTTCTAAGTTGTGTATTTAGAGAAGCCCCCAAAACCCCTCTATAAACAGGAGGGTCCTGGGATAGGGTTCTCTTCCCTAGGCATTGCGGGATTAAAGGAGTAGAAGGGTTTGAAATTTTCCACAAAAATCTGATACACTATAGTTGTTGAACCGATCGGTTCACAACTAAACTGATCATCTAGGGCCTTGAGCTGATCAGTTTAAGCATGAGTCGATTTGTTCGTGGTCTTGGTCCAACTCAAATTGACATTTCATGTTTGTTTCCAACTAATCAAATATTCATCCTTGTCCAAATGAAATGTGTACAAGTGAAACAAATATGTATTTGCAAAAAGGTCTCTGACTTTCCAAACAATATCAGTTGGTCACCCAAATTGACCATTTCAACAATTGAGTTGATCGTTTCATTGACTCATGAGCTGGTCGGCTTACCATTTTGAGTCGATCGGTTCACCAACCTGAGTTGATCGGTTCATCCCTATGAGCCGATCAGTTCGGGTAGTGGACTGTACAAATCAATCAATCGTTGTTCTAATCAATCTGATACTCTAATCATAGTGTCCAACACCTTGAACAACATGATATTGAGCCATCTATTGATTGAATGTTTAATTGAACTACCAAACTCCTTTAGTAATAAATCTAAACAAGGTATGTGGAAAAAATCCTCTTCCTGGAACATGTCCTAGTGTGTGTGACTCTGTAGGTCCATTTCACGTTGGCAGTGAAAATCCACAACACTTATGACTTCACAATCAAAGAGTGGTGCCTAGTCACACATCAGTGCTACGCAAGTGAAATAGAAAGTTGGAGAACAACTTTCAATCCTACAATCCGTGAATGGTGTTATAGTGAATGTATAATTCCTTTATCACTGATATCCCGAATGAACTAAAGGCATGGAACAGTCATCCTTTTAACGTTCATTCACTTCCTTGATCTCAAAGTAGATTGTATGGGATATGTGCGCAATCAATATCACATATCAATTCACACAAGCATGCATGCATTTATCAGTCTCACTTATCATGTGGCCATGGACATCAAACTCCCTCAGGAGGGACAAATCCCATATCTATCACTCACCCCTCAAAAGCCCCATGTGTCAAAGCCATTCAAACATCACCTTTATAACAATCTATATTTTAGGATTGTGTTTTGATGATATCAAAGTATGCCCAATGACATGTGTTGAGTGTAGTGATCTCATGTCAAAGAATCACACTCACCACCATCATTGTGAGAGCTGACTGTGACTACCAAGTCATGGTTCCATGTGTCACTCTCATGGTGGGTCTGTCCGGTAGACAAGTACCTATGTGTTTGGTTTGATATCTCCATATCAAGACTAATGGGATTTTTTCATCAACCAACACCACAATCTAGCTTTGTGTGTCATTATTGTCTATCTACCTTTCACAAGGACATATGACTAGGGACATGACAAGAATGTACAAACTCTTAGCATATGTATGATCTCATCATTCAAGTCACATACTTGAAGGCATACGCCATTGAGTATTGTCATTCTCTAGACATTCAATATGTTCTATCATTATCTCATATGACAAAACCAGAATGAATTGGAAGCTTGCCTTTGATGTTTATCAAATCAATCTTAATATATCCCACCAATCATCCCATGATTGGCTCTCATGGCATACACAGATAATTTATTTTATGATTCTGCAGTAATCTTTCATAGATTAACTCTTTCTCTTAAACCCTAATTCTTTTTCTCAAAACATTGATGGATGGTGGAAATGTTGTCTCTTTCATGTACCATTTTGGATGATTTTTTTCCCATGTTTTAGTTCTATTTTCTCTCTCTTATTGATGAAGATTTTGGATGCATGTGATGTTTTTGAACGTTGGTTTTCTCCTATGACCATGGTTTGGTTATCCCTATGTTTTAGTGGTTGAATTCTAGGGTTTTTGATGATGTCTTCCTTGATGTACTTCACCCTTTGAGGTTTCAAATTCATGTTAATATACCATACTTTTTTATCATGTTTTTACATGTGGTTTTCTCTCTCTTTTTTATTTTCATGTTAAGGTCCAAGTGGTCAAAGGTTTGGTGAAGATTTTTGGTCATTGAGATGGTTCCCTTGAAAGGTCTCATAGATGACCTAGGGTCTTCGATCGATGAGGTTGCTCTTTTGTTTTCATTTGGTCGTAGGGTGTTGGACTCATGGGTTCATTGATGATTCTCTTTTCTTCAGTCGATGAAGGCCTAGTGGTTCTCTTTGGTCCCAAAGGGAACCCAATTCCCTTAGGTCGATGAAGGAGTAGGTCTTCTCTTCGGCCGCTTGTTTTAACAATGGTGTTTGGCCTATTGGTATGTTCTTTTCAGTGGCATAGTTTTGGGACTAAGATCCCCTTCGGTCGATGGTGATGCCTGGACACATGGATGCTTTATGTTTTTATCTCATGATGATAATAGTTGACCTAATTGTTTCCAAGAATATGGGAGTTTATGATAGTTATGGTATAATAATGGTTGTTGTTTTGGAAACCCTAATCAGTTAATTGTAAGAAACCCTAACCCTAATTTTGAGTACATGGTGATTAATGCTTACTTGCTTGAATGATTAACGTGTATTGAAGTATTCCCTATGTCCTATTTGTGTAACCTAAATGTTGTAGGTGGAATGAAGCTCATAGCTTGTGACTTCTATGGTATCTCTTGTAACACATGGTGATGATTATGACCCTTGATGAGGCATGGTGAACTAACGATGTTCTTGCAGGGAACAATGTGAATGGTCTGATGACCTTAATGATGGCTTAGCGCCTAACGTGAGGTGATATACTATAATGATGAGATAAGGGATGGTTACACGATGATGATGTGACAATGGTGATGACCTGGTATAAGGCAGTGAGACGGTATCATGTGTAGATGTGATCAGATTTATGCTTAATATGTTTTACATCTTTTAACATTGCAATATACCATTATCTTTATAGAATCTATTAAGGGTTTGTATGTTTTAACTTGATTGATACATTAAAAGATACCCATCTGGCAATAATTAATCAAGTGATACCCTAATCATGTAGTTTCCCTGAGCCATAGATCCATCTTCAGTGTCCGTACTTGTAGTATGGTGAAATGAGTAAATTGTAAGGGAAACTCGGAGCGATACTATTGAATATGTGGGGGTTCTGGTTGAGGGTATATCCTTGCATCCACAGTAACAGGTTATGAAGGATGACTTTAGCCATGCCTTGGTAGGAGAATGGTTGTGGTTGTATCTTAGTATCTGATATGATAGAGGAAAATTTCAGTTGTAGCTCAGATGATTCGGTTTGTATACCATGTTTACCAGTGTCATGCCTATATACCAAGGCAGACTAGAGTGTTTTGCAATTGGATTCTATATGTCACAGTGAAAAACTTGGACTGAGTGAGGGTGTAGGATATCATAGGAGTCTAACTATCCTAGATCTTTTATGGCATTGCTTTTGACTTAGCAGTGGTCACTTGGAGTATGAGTGGTACACCTCATCTCCATGGGACATACAAGACATAATATAGCCATGTGGTATATTTTCTTAGGGTTAAACACACATCACATTAAATGTTAACATTTGCCTTGTTTATTATACTATTCGGTTGTTACTTTTTATATGTGTTCTTCATATTCCTTATTAAAGTATACAATGTTCTCCTAATCAGTGGTAGCTACTTAATCTGCCTAATATGTGTTATCAATTTTTAATTATTCATTTAGCTGAATGTTCTCATCTTTTTAATAATGTTGCTTTCATATTTAATAATGTTTGTGTTAACAAGAGTTGTTGGTGGAGAGTTATATCTCTCATTAGGACGTTCATATCACCCAATGGGTTTCCACATCTTTTAGGTGGTCATTCTCAATGTGATAGATATCGTGTGGTTGAGGAAGAGAAACAAGGAGATCAGTAGTTGTTGAAGGTTGGATATGCTAGTAGTGTTTTGTAGTAGAGGCTTATGTGTCGTCTAATGTTATGTATGCCCACAGAGCCAGTCATATGATGATTGCAACGACATACTTTGTAAATGATGTGAATAATAATAAAGGCAATTTCTGTATATATGTTTAATCTATTGACCTAGAGGTTATACATTATCCATGTTTTGAAAATGACTTGACCATTCCATTCATATGTATCAATTATGTGTATTGAATATTGATTTCAGGTGCTAGATACATGAGAAGGATAAAAAACAAAAGCCCTAATTTTCTCAAGTTCAAGGCAAAATCTAAAAAAGTGTGTAATTTGGGAAATCCATGTAAATGACCTTAGAATATTTTTGTAATCACTTTTATTGATGAATTGTCTTGTAACTAAGATGAGAAAATTGATTGGGACACTAAACACCAATTTTAATCACTTTAGATGCACTTTAGAAAACTAATCACAGATAGCCAATCAGTCGAGTTGCAAACATGATCGATCCTCCTGGATCAGTTCCCTGAAGATGCCATCAGTCGAGTTTGTGTTTCACAGAACTCGATCGATTGAGTACCTGACTAAATTGATTTCATTGGTCAGTTGAGTTTCCTCAGGACAAACTCGACCAATAAGTTGAAAATTGAATTTGTCTTTTACTCTATCGATCGAGTTACCTTTATTGAAACTCGACCGATTGCACTGTACAAAATTTGTAAAAAACGTTATTGTGACTATTGGTGTGTGTTTTGAATGAAAATAAAGTTGTTGCTTTGAGAAAAATGGTTATATTTGTATCTAAGTGTCCCACAACTTAAAGGGGTACCCTCAACTATAAATAGGACCTCTTGGAGTTCATTTCAAGGTTGCTCATTTACTACATGCTTGGTCCTAGCCTAGTTGAGAGTGTTCTAACCCTATGAGCCCCTTTCTCTCTCTACCTTCAAGTCAAATTCGTGAGTATGAGTGAGATAGGTTTCTTTGTAAGAGAGCTACTCCATGTATTGATGTAGAACTCTCCTCCACCATCTTCCTACCTTCTTTCCTATTGAAGAAAAGGTTCAAGATCTTCTCCAAGTGAAGGAGAAGTTGTTCTTCTTCAAGTATGAAGAAGGCAAGGTGTTCCAGATCTCCAAGTGAAGGAGATAGGCAAGATAAGTGCTCAAGAAGGATAGGTACTCCCTTGAAGGTTGAGGACTTGAAGAAGGAGTGGGTAAGTCCATGTTGATAGTTGAAGACTCCATGGTTCAAAAGATATGCTCCTTGTATAGGTTGAAGATCCTTGCTTGGGTACTAAGCCCTTGGATGTTGTGGTTTTGTCTTGTAACCTTATGATGGAATATAAGCGTACCAAGATTGCAAATCTTAGAGATTAACCACCTCTAGGTAGTGGATTGAAATTGATCCTAGTTAGGACATGGAACCACTCTAAACCACCTTGTCCAAGTGCATACTCTTCCTTGTCTCTCATCCTTGATATGCTTGCTGGTTAAGACATCAAATTTCTATTTGTTTAAGTTTCTGCACTTAATATAATTTGGTGGTCTAATCTATTTTGTGATAATTTTGAAGCTCTATTCACCACCCCCCCTCTAGATCCCTTGATCCAACAAGTGGTATCAGAGCAGGTCTTCTCCAAGCTACTTCCACAAGTAGGAAAAGATGGGCAATCAAGCACTTGGATCCGTCAACCTAGAAGGGAGCTTCTCCATGCGACCTTCAGTCTTTGACGGCATCAACTTCCTTTATTAGTAGAGAAGAATGCAGTTCTACCTCCAAGGTGTGAGCTATGAGATGTGGAAGGTGGTGCACCTCAAGTATGAAGATCTGAAGGGATAAATCTCCACATGGACGGAAGCCCAAATGAAGTAAGCTCAACTTAATTCCAAAGTAGTGAGCATCATCTATGCAGCCCTCACCCCATCTGAGTTCAACCAGATCTCCTCTTGCGACACTACACATGAGATTTGGAACACACTATGTGTCACCTATGAAGGAATGGAGCAAGTGAAGGAAGACAAGATCTACATGCTTGGTGGTCTACTTGAGAACTTTAAGATGGGTAAGAATGAAAGATGGCAGATATGTACACAAGACTCAATGTGATCATCAATGGATTTGCATCCCTTGGTAGTGTGATGGATAAAGGCACTATCAACTCCAAGATCTTAAGATTTCTTTCAAAGAGATGGGAGCCCAAGATCACATCCATTGAAGAAGTGTACAAGCTTAGTGAATTATCAACTGAAGAGATGGTTGGCAACTGTCAAGCCCATGAACCAAGGCTTGATAAGAAAGAAGAAGGATAAAAGAGAGAAGAGAAGGAGTCCAAGAAGATCAAGGAAACTCTTATTTATATGCTTAATTATTTTTTATCATCTTTTACTAAATGCAAATCTAAACGGAAAAGGCTAGGCAAGACAATAGATGATCTTTATGCTAAAAAGATTCTTGATAAAAATAAAAAACTACTCCTTGATAGAATAGATTCTTTGCAAGGGAAATTTCTTGACCTTAAGCTTCAATATAATGGAGTAGATGTTGAGAATGGTGTCTACCTTAAGTCTATTGTAGATCTTAAGGAAGATAACCAAAGATTCCAAGATGAGATAGATGTTCTTATAACTGAAAATGTAGAACTTAATCTAATTGATGAAGCTAGGAAGTAAGAAATTCATGTCTATCAAAAGGAAATTCTTTTGCTTAAATCTGAAAATGCGAAGTTGCTTGCTAAAGTTAATGATTTATTTTTAGACCTATTTTACAAAGTAATGAGGTAGCTAGCATTACTTTAGAATATGATTCCTTTCATACTAAAGCCCTCTATTTAAAGGTTGACCTCTTGCATGCTAGAGATGATCTTGCTAGTTTATCTACTACTTTCATTAACCTTAGTGATGATAATGCTAAGTTAAGAGCTTCTTTGCAAAACTTTATTATGGGAAAGAATTCCCTTAATGATGTCCTAGAGTATTCTACCAAACAAATTGGTACTAGTAGTTTATGATATGATGGGACTACTCCCAAGAGTAAGAACAAGAGCAAGAATAAGGGTAAGAAGAAGAGTGTGGAAGCTCCTATCTTCCATGCAGAGAATTTCAACTCTAAGAACCCTATGGTATGTGTTCATTGTAAATGTGATGATCATTACTCTACTTATCATCCTTACAAGCCAAAGGGGACCAACCCACAAATAAAATGGGTCCCCAAGATAACCCCGGATCCCAAAGTTTGAGTTGGGTACGAACATCCTTCTTTCATGCAGGACAAAAAGAGGTGGATTGTTGATAGTGGCTGCTCAAAACATATGACCCGTGAAATCAACCATTTCAACAAATTCATGAAAAAGAAAGGAGGACCGGTGACCTTCGGGGACAACAAGAAGGGTAAGGTTATATGGGAGAGTAATGTAGGAAACGACCTATGTATCAAGAATGTTTTCTTATTGATGGCCTACATGACAACTTGATAAGTGTTAGCCAACTTTGTGATAATGGATATCTTATGTTGTTTACAACTTTAGAATGTTTGCTTCTACATTTCCTCACTTATAATGTCATATATAAGGGAACTAGAAATGGTATTCTTTATATTATTGTGCTTGATGCTCTAAAGCACATACTTGATAGATGCTTGGTTGTGGATAAAAATGATATTTCTCTTTGGCATCGCCAATTAGGTCATGTGAATATGCATCAAATGAAGAAATTGAGAAAAAGGGAATTGGTTCAAGGACTTCCCAAATTGGATTTTGAAAAGGATGAGGAATATTAACCTTGTACACAAGGCAAACAAACCAAATTCTCCTTCAAATCCAAAGGATTCATGAGTACCAGAAGAGCTCTTGAGCTTCTTCAAATTGATCTATTTGGACCAATGAGAACACAAACGCTTCGTGGTTCCAAGTATTGTCTTGTGATTGTCGATGATTTCTCTCATTATACATGGACCTTCTTTCTCGTTTCAAAAAGTGATACTCATGATATTTTCTCGAGCTTTTGTAAATGGGTTGAAAATGAAGCTTCTTTCCAGATTGTTTCTATCTGTAGTGACCATGGGAGAGAGTTTAAAAATGATGTTTTTAAGAATTTTTGTAGAAAATCTAGTTATTCACACAATTTATCTTCTCCTCGTACGCCTCAACAAAATGGGATAGTGGAGAGATAGAACAGGTCACTTCAAGAGATGGCAAGGACCATGCTTCTTGAACATGAAATTCCTAAGAATTTTTGGTCCAAACCGTTAGCACTGCTTGTTTTGTCCATAATCAAGTTTTTACACATCCTTCTTTGAAGAAAACACCCTATGAGTTATGGTTTGGTAGAAAGCCATCCATTGATTTCTTTCATGTTTTATGATGTCCTTGTTTTATTTTAAACATGAAGTATTATCTTGACAAGTTTGATCTAAAATCATACAAGGCTTTCTTTCTAGGCTATAGCACTACAAGAAGGTGTTATAGAGTTTTCAATTTTAGAATTGTCTGAAATTCAAAAATCTATCAATGTTAAATTTATTAAAACTAACCCGGTTCTTAGTAATAATGTTGTTGATAATGATGTTGCAGATGACTTAATTCTTACCTTGAAAGACCTCAACATCGACAACAAAGGGAATCAGGTGGTTGAAGCTAAAGATGAAGAGAAGAAGGATCCCACTCCTTGCTTTGCAAAGAATCATACCAAAGAGCTAATCATTGGCAACCCACCTGAGAGAGTGAAGACACGAGCTACCTACAACAAAGAACAAGCGGATAGTTCCATCATCTCATAGCTGTAGCCAAATAATATCAAGGAAGCTCTTGGTGATGACGAGTGGATCCCAGCCATGCAAGAGGAACTAGAGAATTTTGAGAAAAAATGTGTGTGGACTCTACTGCCAAGACCAAGTGACAGAAAAATCATTGTCACCAAGTGGGTCTATTGCAACAAGCTTGACAAGAATGGTAAGGTGGTAAGGAACAAAGCTAGGCTAGTAGCACAAGGCTACAACCAATAGGAAGGTATTGATTTCGATGAATCTTATGCTCCAATTACTAGACTTGAATATATTAGAATCCTACTTGCCATTGCTAGTTACAAAAATTTCTTACTACATCAAATGGACGTTAAAAGTGCATTTTTGAATACAATCTTGGAGGAAGTATTTGTTGCTCAACCTCTGAGCTTTGAAAATGACAAGTTACCCAATCATGTTTATTTGTTACAAAAAGCTCTCTATGGACTCAAACAAACACCTCGAGCTTGGTATGAGAAATTAAAGAACTTTGTTTTAGACAATGGCTATGTCATGGGCAAAGTCGATTCTACTCTATTTCTAAAACACACTTCTAGAAATTTTCTTATCATTCAAATTTATGTTGATGATATCATTTTTGGCAGAATTGATCTTGATCTTTGCAAGGAGTTTAGTTCTCTTATGCAGAGTGAGTTTGAGATGAGCATGATGGGAGAGTTGACTATCTTCCTCAGCTTTCAAATCATGCAAACCAAAGATGGAAACTTCATCAACCAAGGCAAGTACACTAGTGAGCTACTCAATTGCTTTGGGATGGAGAACATGAAGTCGATGGACACACCCATGTCCAATGCCGCCAAAAATGATAGAGATGAAGAAGGTGAGAAGGAAGATGAGAAGCTCTATAGGGGTATGATTGGAAGTTTACTTTATTTAACTACCTCTAGACCTGACATTATGTTTAGTGTTGGCTTGTGTGCTCACTTTCAATCAAGTCCAACGAAATCACATCTTATTATTGTTAAAAGGATTTTGAGGTACTTAGCCAAAACTCAAAAGTTTGGTCTATAGTACCCTAAGTCAAGGGACTTTACTCTTGTAGCATATAGTGATGCAGATTACAAGGTCTATTTGGTTGATAGAAAGTGCAAAGTGGAACTTGCTTTCTTCTAGGACCATGCTTGGTGTCTTGGCTTTCCAAGAAATAGAGCATTGTGGCATTATCAACTACCAAGGATGAATACATTACAGCTGATTGTTGTTGTGCCCAGATCCTATGGATGAAGCAAATGCTCCAAGACTTTAACATATTTTTTATGCTTCTCCTATCTATTGTGATAATACTAGTGCAAGCAATCTTTCTTATAATCCTATATTTCATAGTAGAGCTAAACATATAGAGGTTCACCATCACTTTCTTCATGATCACATTGCCAAGAAAGATATTAATATCATGCATGTGGATACGGGAAATCAGTTGGCAGACATTTTCACTAAACCTCTAGCTAGAGAGAATCTAATTTTATTATATCTAAAGTGCTTATTGTTGCTTTCGATGATATTGACATGCTATCTAGATAGTTATGTTTATCCTATATGTGTTGCTCATGATTTACTCACTAAAAATGCTTAAAATGTGCTTAATTTGCTTGTTGACATGCTTAGTTTCACTTTTTTGGGGATTTTATCTAATTTCTTAGTTTTATTTCAAAATAGTACCCAATGATGAGTGATATGTGCCTTAGTATATTCAATATACATAATAGACTAGAAAAATGAATTTAATTGGCATGCATATGGCTAGAAATTGTGTTTGATGGTTTTAGGTTAGGTTGACCATCGGTCAAGTTTCCCCCAGGACAAACTCGACCGATTAGTGGTCGAGAGTTGTTCTCCTGAGGATCAATCGGTCGAATTTCTGACTCTCAGATGTTGACCAATCCGTGGGTTGAAGCCAACTTAAGTTTGGATCGACTGATTATTCTCCTTCTCAACTAGAGAATAGACGAATGATTCCTCATTTTGTTTCCTTAAGCTCTCACCCCCAGTCCTAACCTTCCCTATCCTAGCCCTTTCCTGACCTAGCTAGCTCTACCTAGACCTCACTGGGTGCTCCTTTGTGGTTTGTGGGTAGCTTTTGAGGTTTGCTTTGTGTGTTTTTTTGTTTCTCTTTCTCTTTCTCACCTCCATTGCTTCCCAAAGGAGAAAACGACCTACCCCAAGCAATGCACCGTCATCTTCTCTTGATTCCCTTCGACGATACCTCTTTTATCTCAATAGAGGTTGTTAATAGGTATACGTACCTTCTTCCTAGGAGTCCTTTCGCTTTTCGCAACTTGTTTGAGCCTAGTCCTAGGCGTCAAGCAGTTATAGACCAAGTAGCTAGGTTGTTTGTCGTTCACCACCTTTCCACCTTGTCCATCAAACATGATTGCTTTTTCAACTCCATGACTAGCATGAAAGAAGTTCATGAGTTCTACATTAACTTGCATTGGAACTATGACTCCTCATTCCCCCCATTGAATACCCAAGTAATCCTCACATCAATGATCATCGGTAAACATTTCCAAATCTCTGAGGATATATTAAATGTCTTCTTTTTTGGAGATGAGGAAAACGATATTTAGAGAAAGGATTATGGTGAGTATTTCTATCTTTTGGACCCAGAAGGTTTCTACAAGAAAAATGAACTTACTCAGACATTCATCGATATTTGAAAAAGCCTGACGTTCCTTATAAGAAGAAGAGAATCCTACCTTCCTCCTCCCTTGACCATAGGAAGTGGATTTTGGCATTACTAATCAACTGCAACATCCATCCAAAGAAAAATCAAATAGATATTTTGGAGAACATTATTTTCATTATATATTGCATCTTAGAGAACATCAGTGTCAAGTAGGTCGAATACATTCTACACCACATGACCTACTTTGACACTGATAAGAACACCAAAGGAACCCATCCCCCTACCCAGCGATGATATGTGGTTTGTTTCAGTTCGCTACTGAGAAATCACTCTTTTCTATCTTTCATTACAAAGTAGCCAGGAAAGGTGTACGTATAAGTGAAACCACAATTCAAAAGTTTGTGCATGTATTTGCCTCTTCTACCCCTAGTTCTTCTCCCTCTGCCTCTAACTTTACAGCCCCTACCTCCTCTGCCCGAGTTCCACCTCCTCAGCCTCCTCATTGACCTAGTCATGCTTCGTCCCGTGTATCTAATGAAGCCCTTATGGGCTACATGATGCACCAACAAGCATACAACCAACATATCTAGAAGCACCTACATCAGGATTTGTGTTCTATCATGTTGACCATGAACCTATCTTGTGAACACCCCTACCCCACCTACTAGCCATACCCTAGTAGTGATTATGCTTCATATGCATACAATCATTACTACCCTACCCCTGAGCCTTCTGTTGCTACTGCTCCTCCACCCTCTGTTGCTGGTGGTCTTACCCCTACTCCCACCTACCTACCGTTGCATGCTGGTCCATTGGCCACCATGCTTGCCTCTCTTAGAGACTCTGCTCCATCCTTTCCTCATGCCAATGAGCTCTATTCTCTTGGTATGACTTGGTATGAGTTGAATGCTCGTTGGCCAGTCGTAGTTTCAGTCCTCCTGTTGATGAGGAGATGTCTAACTAGGATGATGATATTGAGGGTACTGATGATAACGATGGTGATGGTGAGGACACTTCAGATGATGACGATGGTGATGGTGTTAATTCTGGTGATGAAGGAACTACTGTTGCACCTTCTGATGGAGATGAGGACTATGAGCCTGGAGCCGATGAGGAAGACACTATTGATATAGATAGTTGAGATGTTCTTATTTTTTAGTTTTTAGTCTAGCTTGCTAATCATATACATCTTTCTAGGCTATTTTGTATAAGAAACATATGGGCACATTATCTAAGTTGTACTATTTTATCTTCTATTTTTCATCACTTCCTGCTTGTAGTTGCTTTCATGAAACATGCATCTGAGTTGTAATATATGTGATGTGCACTCTTGCTAGTTACTCTGATATATCATATGCGTTGGTGCCATCTTTCATCATATTTTGATTATGACTAAGATTGTATGTTGCTTTTGTCTCTGTTTGACATATAATATGAGATTGCATGTATTATTATCTAGTTTATTGTGTTTTGGAGAAGACTTGGCTACATGCTCTTCTACCTCCTTCTTTTTGATAATGTGAAAAGGGCGAGAGAAAATTCAATGATTTGAAACTCAATCATATTGTTATTCATTGTTATACTATTGCTTATGAGATCCTTTTGTTGTCCATTCACTATTTTATCATGTGACTTGCAAAGGACCGCATGGTCCATGTATGCTATTATTGTTATGTGTAGATAGACTAACCATGTAGGTTAGAGGAAGCATAGTTTGAGGGGGAGCAATTCACATTGTTCCCATCTTGAATCCCCTTAATTCACAAGGCAAATGTATAACTTCTATATCCTTTTCAATATGTTTGAGGAATGGTTTGTCATTGTCAAAAAGGGGGAGAATGTTGACCTAGAGGTTATACATTGTCCATATTTTGAAAATGACTTAATAATTCCATTCATATGTATCTAATATGTGTATTGAAGATTGATTTCATGTGTTAGATATATGAAAATGATTAAAAATGAAAAGCCCTAATTTTCTGAAGTTCAAGACAAAATCTATACAAGTGTGTAATTTGGGAAATCCATGTAAATGACCTTAGAATATTTTTGTAATCACTTGTATTGATGAATTGTCTTGTAACTAAGATGAGAAAATTGATTGGGACACTAAACACCAAGTTGTAATCATTTTAGATGCACTTTAGAAAGTTGATCCAATACAGTCAATTAGTCGAGTTGCAAACTCAACTGATCCTCTTGGATTAGTTCTTTGAAGATGGCATCAGTTGAGTTGTGGTTTCACAGAACTTAACCGATCGAGTACCTGAATAAATCGATCTTCATTAGTCAGTCAAGTTTCCCCAAGACAAACTTGATCGATGATTTGAATATCGGCTTTGTCTTGTACTCTATCGGTCGAGTTACCTTTATTAAAACTCGACGGATTGTACTTTATAGAATTTGCATAAAAGTAATTGTGACCGTTGGTGTGTGTTTTGAGTGAAAATAGAGTCGTTTCAATGAGTAAAAATGGCTATATTTCATATCTAAGTGTCCTACAACTTAAAGGGGAACCCTCAACTATAAATAGGGCCTCTTGGAGTTCATTCCAAGGTTGCTCATTCACTACATCCTTGGCCTTATCCTATTTGAGAGTGTTCTAATGCTTTGATCCCCTTTCCCTCTCTACCTTCAAGTCAAATTCGTGACTATGAGTGAGATAGGTTCCTTTGTAAGAGAGCTACTCCATGTATTTATGTAAATCTCTCCTCCACCATCTTCCTACCCTCTTTCCTATTGAAGAAAAGGTTGAAGATCTTCTCTGAGTGAAGGGCAAAGAGTTGTTGTTCTTCAAGATTGAAGAAGGCAAGGTGTTCTAGATCTCAAAGTGAAGGAGATATCCAAGGAAAGTGCTCAAGAAGGATAGGTAATCCCTGGAAGGCCAAAGACTTGAAGAAGGAGTGGGTAAGTCCATGTTTATGGTTTAAGGTTCCATGGTTCAAGTGGGTAAGCTCCTTCTATAGGTTGAAGATCCTTGCTTAAGGTACTAAGCCCTTGGATGTTATGGTTTTGTCTTGTAATCTTATGATGGAATACAAGAGTACCAAGATTGAAAATCCTAGAGATTAACCACCTCTAGGTAGTGGACTGACATTTCTCCTAGTTAGGATGTGGAACCACTCAAAACCACCTTGTTCAAGTGCATGCTCTTCCTAGTCTCTCATCCTTGCTATGCTTGCTAATTAAGACATCAAATTGTTGTTTGTTTAATTTTTTGCACTAAATATAATTTGGTAGTCTAATCCATTTTGTGGGAATTGTGAAGCTCTATTCAACCCCACTCTAGAGCCCTTGATCCAACATAATCTATTTTGAGATAATGATATAACATGTCAGATGTCTAAAGAATTGTATTACTGAATGACATGTCTTTGAGTTGAGGACATGAACAATGAGATCACATGGATGTTAAGAGTATACATTATTTTTATGTCCCTAGTTAGTAGTTATTGTGTAAATAACTATAAACATCAATAACACAAAAGACTAGAGTGTGTGTTGGTTGATGAAAGAGTTTCATTACTTATGATATGTGATATCAAACCAAGCACATAGACACATGTTAGAGAATAGTGTATCGGACAAACCCACCGTAAGAGTGATGCATTGAAACCACACTTGGTTAGTCACGATCATCTCTTATAGTATTGATGGTGACTGTGATTCTTAGACCTAAAATCACTGCACTCATCACATGTGATTAAGTACACTTTGACATCATCAAAAGTAGTCTTGAAACATGGGTTGTTATAGCAGTGATGATTGGGTGACTTTGACACATGGATACTTGACTATGAGTGATAGATATAGAATTTGTCCCTCCTAAGGGAGTGTCATACCATGGCCACTTGAGGAGTGAGACTAAGAAATGCATGACCATGCACATGTAAGTCAATATATGGTATTGAGTATACATATATCTCAGATAGGCTACTCTAAGTGAAGAAATATGGATTGAACGTTTTTAAAGGATGACAATTTCATGCCTCAAATTCAATTCGGATATCAGTGACAAAGGGACAATACATTCACTATAACTCCAATAATAGATTGTAGGCTAAAAGTTGTTATCCAACTTTCCTCTTCACTTGGGTAGCACTGATGTGTGACTAGGCACCACTCTTTGCTTGTGATGTCATAAGTTAGTTATGGACATTCATTGCCAATGAGAAATGAAACCTATAGGGTCACACACATAGGATTAACCTGGAAGAGGATTTCATCCATGAACGATGTTTAGATTGATTACTAAAGTTTTAAGGTACTCAAATAGACATTCAATCAATAGACTTGACTCGGAATCATCATGTTCAAGTGTTGAACCAATTCATTATAGTGTCATATTGATTGAGAACTGCATTGACTGAGCTCTACACAACATGGACCACCATCTGACTAGTTCACCGAGTAAGCCAATTGGCTCATGGCCAATGAGATGACTGGTACACACTAGTGAACTGATTAGTTCACATGGACCAACCGAGCCGGTGTTGGGTTTCCTAATTTGTGAGAAAATATTTTCATTTTAATTATTCAATTTGATTGGGACAAGAATTAGTCTTTGCATTAATTAGAAATGAATAAGGAAAGTCAATTATGGACAAGTATGGGAAGTGAAACGTTGGTTCACTAAGTGCACTGACCGGTTCACACACCCAACTGAGTGGTTAAAAAGTGAATCAATCAGCTCACTTGCCCAAACGATTGATTGAGTTGTGAAACGACCGATTTACCTGTCGCAGTATAATCAATTCATAGAAAATATAGACCCTTCAACTCCCACAGAGATTGAGAACCCTGACCCTAGCCTCTACTATAAATAGATGGGTACATGGGGATTCTTAGAATACACATCTTAGAATATCATTTTCTCTACAAAGTTGTTGACCTCTCTGGTTGTGGTAACTGAGAGAGCCCAAGAAAGTTCTACCCAGCTAGGGAGGAACAATGATGGAAAGATGATTGTAGAAAAGTGACTGGTGGTGGGAGAGTGTGTTGGTGACTAGTAAGTTGTCAAAAGGGGATGACTCCTTGTAGTCTATCCATCTCAGGATGACTAGAGTTCTTGGTAGTCCATGTGGACTATCTATGGAGGCAGGAGGTTTTTTTTCTCAAGAGGACGACTATCCACTATAGTTTCGGGTCTACACCTGGAGTTGCACAGATGTCGTCGAATACTAGGGGGTTGAAGACTGCACTAGATGTGAGGTATTGTCACTGAGAGAGTGTGATAACCTCGATTTTAGGATTCAATATCCAATATAACAGTTGAAGCCATATTGATGTAAAATGATTTTAGTGTCGCTTGAGGTGTAATATCATCAAAATAAACAAGTTAAACTTGTTTAATACAAATAAAAATGATGATTCATGATTTTGATTTTAGGTGTGTATGCTTATTTATAAGGTTATTTGAAGAACTTTTTGACATGATCATATTGTGGGTTTTGATGTCAAACCTTTTTAGATGAGAGATTATACAATCAAAGAGCCACACCTCAAATTTAGAAAGGATTGGAAGTTCACATAAAGAGATATAGATATTTGAAGTTGATGATATTCATGATATTACTATGGATGAACTTTGATCTTTTAATTATTTAATAGTTGTGACATTTAGATGTCATGCCGGCCTGCCCCCTTGCTTAGGTGCATTTTTTTTTTACAATTTTTCAAGTTAGAGAAATCGCAGCCACAATCAGAGGATCCAATGGATAGCTGCTCATCCTCTACCTCCGGATCTCACGGAGCAAGGGGATGACTGAGTCACAGATTTCTCGTCTCTGATGAGCAACAGAATTGTGAGATAGACGCGGTCCTAACCGAGCCTCTGGATCCGCAAGAAACAAATCACCCGAACAACCCCTCACTCAAGATCGGGCACCCATAGTTTAGAGGGACAACAACATCCCCTGTCAACCCCTCTCCATCGTCCCTCACAGGTGGTAGCCACCATGGATGTGAGAGGTCTGGGAGCACCCTTTTCACCATGCTAGCTTCAGTAGGGGTCGAAGAAATCCTTGCTTAGACCTCGGCACATCAGACTCCAGTTCCCAGTGCTGATTTCCCCGGTTTCACTCCACGGCAGAAGGAATCTTATCTAGTAGTGGCATCAGGGGCTTAGGAGAGTAGGTGAGGTATCTGTAGGAATCTGGTGACCCTGAGAGTTTCAAGAGCCTCATCGTGGTGGTTCCATGGCTGCGAGCACATCAACTTGGAGCTAGAGATTTAGGGTTGCGTGCTGCTACTATGAAGTCATTGGATAAGGCTTAGAGGAGATCGTCGGAGGAGACGCACCGGGTGAAGAGGCCATGTTGGTAGTTCCTTCCCTCGCTGATGTTTCCAAGATGTGGCGGCGGCTATGTTGCTGAGAAATAGAGACAACAACAGCTCTGTGATCTGGAGGAGGAGGAACAGCCGACCGCTGGTTCTTCATCGGGACTTGCTTCACGGCGGCGGCAGAAGCGTTGGGAACTCGCGCTCACGTGTGAAGACGAAGCCAGCGGCGGTGGCTTCTGTTCGCAGACCCCTCACAAGGGTGTCGGATGTGAATGCGTGAAGGGAAACCTAGTGAAGATAGTCACCTATGCAAGAGAGAGAAATGATGACCAGGAGGGAGGACTTGCGATCGTGTGTGAAAGAATGCTGAGCGGACACGGGCGTTGGCCGTCGGCCATCGTGATGTTCACGCGAGGACGAGAAAGAATGAGGAAAGACGGTCTAGTGAGTGAACCTGCCTAAACCAACAAACCAGATGCCGAACCAGTGAACTGGACGACTGAACTCTGAGCCCAGGAATTGATGCCACGCCCTAGTGGCCACGTGGTAGAACCCCATAGGCCCGAAAAGGTAAATATCTCACAAATTTACAGATCTTAGATAAATCATAGAAAATAGATTGCTTATCAGAAAAATGCAAATAATATACCCAAACGTTCAAAAAAGTGAGTAGAACACATTAGAATGATAATATCAGGCTTTTGATGCACTAATATTAGTGATATCTTATTAGTTGTAAAATGCTTAGTTCGACAGTAATAAATATCAAATGATGACATAAAATTATGGAAAAATATCAGTAAGTCCATAATTACATATAGAATGCATATGATCCCAGATATGTTCATGTTGATGCTCAAAAGCATATAATTTGATTAATATGTCTAATTGGCTAATAACCCTAATAAAATGCAATAAATGCATACATGGTCAATAAATAATGAAATTCACAGAGTAAGCTTATATCCGTATATTGAACCTCAATTTTAATTATGAGATCATAAAGATGAACAAAAATCCATGTTATACGAAGACGAATATTAATACACGGTTTAAAACCCTAATCTAGGTTGATGATGTAACCTAGGGTTAATATGTGCACAAAAATAGAATATGGAACCTAATATTCAGATAATGAATCATAATCGGGAAGATGACATCTGTAGGATAAATATAAGACAATAATGTAAGTAAACATTGGAATATCCTAATGAGATAATATAAACCCTAATGAACACAACTAGGGTTAAGATGATGAGAATCTAATGCTAGTATATGATTTTGTTATTAATCAGGTGCTGACCAGTTTATCTAGATGATCATGGATATGATTAGGAATCTCTGAACTCACGTACGTGGGATTTATTAAGTATAAGACTAGTTTTCTGGTTGCATATGATATGTGATATCTTGAATGCTCGTATTTGGATATGATTGCTTGGTTGAATTATTATGAGTTATACTTCGCCAAATCTAATAGAACACAATTGAGTATGATGGGTTGTAGCTACATGCACTGCCTAATGCTGGATGTATGTGCCTAAGATGGATGTATGAAATCTGGCCCATGTTAGATGTATGTATCCCTCTCTTTTTCTTCTCTATGGCCCACATTAGATGTATGTTGAAAAGGTGCTTGAAGTAATACAATCGCATCAAATGACATGTTAAAAGGAATGTTTACCTGATTATCACTTTAAATAATGTTTTCTTTTACTCTTTCTTTCTCAAGTTATTTCAATTATGCAAACATATTAGTATGTATCTTTCTACCCACGTACACAACACCTTGTGTGTTGATTCGTTGTTTCATGTATGTTTTAGGTTCAGAGCTAGCGTGGGATAAAAGAAAGGAAATGAGCAGTTGTCCAGGTTGTACCTATTGTCTAACATCCTAGTTTAGCATACATGTTCTTAGACTGTAAAATCTTCATTCAATATGTAATTGTAAATCATTGTGTAATAATTCATGTTGTATAAATATGCATGTTGAATGTTGAGTATGTTATGGTTGTATGTTCATGTATGCATATTATGCTTCCGCATCGCTTTCTGATATGATTGGATGATGTTTTTAGATTCTGACATCTCATTCCCAATGGGGTTTGGAGAAGTCAAAATCCGGGGACGTCACAGTTGGTATCAGAGCATGAACATTAGCTACACCTGACAATTGCTCACCATGAAACATTAAACCTAAATCTCACCTCTCACTTTAAACCTTAGAAACTTAGTAAGTTGTTCTATAGGAATAAGGTTTGACCTAGCCTCTAGGTTAGAACCTGGATGTTCGAGAACTAGGTTTAGACAAGTGTGAGAAACCCTTTCCATATAGAGCTCATATGTATTGGGTAGCTACACTAGTCTACACCTTGTTCTCACCATTTCACTAGGTTACATGACACTAGACTATCTACTATGTGTGGGACACTCGGTTTTGCTGATTTGGTTTTGTTTTCCAATCAGCTCGAGCCTCGAATGTTTTCTCTGACGTATTCTTTCTCGGAGAAAAACTATATAATATTTTATTATATATATGTAAATACAAAAATGTGTCCCTCACACTGGAGAGTAGTTAGTGTTCATGCAATCTAAGTGAAAGGGAGTGACATCAGTCTAGAAGAGAGAATAGATCTAGATTAGATGTCTAGAGCCTCATAAGGTAATGTGATAGAATGATAGTTGAAATAAGCATGTGAAAACTTATCTAAGTTTGATCTCTGATGGTATAAGTTTCCTTATAAAGGTTTAAGTTGTATACTTGTTGAATCTAATTTGTAGAGATTATGCAAAATCTTGATGATGAAAGTGCATTTCCCTTTTCCTACTTAAGATAAGTTAAGTTAAGATAGAGATGAGTGTGCATGAGCCTCAAGCTCTTATACAAGGAGGATGTCTAGTGGTAGGATGAGATATGTGGTGAACTCTAGAGAGAGTAAGACCCCCAGGGAGAAGGTCATAGGACCTAGTCTCCAATATATGAGATATGTGTTAAAAATAAAATCCTACACTAGATTACTCTTGAGTGTTGAGTTGAGTCCTTATGCATGATTCAAATCTATATGTGAGAATTGGGTAAAATAAAAGGATGGGTATATGACCCATATGATAAAGTCGATCCTTTGGCTGAGTTAGGTCCTAGCTAGAGTGACATATTTTGTGAATCTCATCATTAGTTGCAAGTGAGGTAATATATGAACTCTAGTTACGAGAGTATGATGCTTTGTGCAAAAGATACTCAAAATACATTTCTCCTTTCTTCTTCTCTTTCTTAATATATGATGATAGAAACCTCACTTGAGCTATATAGATGATTTATATATGAGGAGTTACTTGTATAAGCTTGACCCATTCTATATTTCATTTCTATATCATACATGAAATATCTAAGTTGAAATCATGATAAAAATTAGCTTAGTATATTCTCCTTCCCTCTAGGTCATGCATGAAAGATATAAGTTGAAATCACGAACTAGAAATAAATATATCTTTCGATCATGGGTTACATGATCACAACATATAGTTCTTAACTTCAAATCTTTTGACTCTAAGCTTCTAGTTTGGTGTTAACTCTTACATAATAGGGTGAAACCTGATATACAAAGATGAATATTAGTTCCCTCTAATGATGCGATCCTAGTATGATGTCGGGCATAAACAACAATAATGATTTCAAGTATGATAAATTTTAGTAGCTAATGAATTGAAACCTTGATATCACCTTGCATGCTTTAATGGAGGAAAGGTGAAACCCTTAGTAATACCTTCCCTACTCTATATGAGTAAGTAAATCCCTAATTATTATGGTAATAAGGGATGCAAATTCTAGAATAGTAGAATGTCAAGTTCTGACTAAGCTTTTATATGATGCTTCAATTCCTTATAAAAAAAATATGACGCTTCAACCTATATAAAATGGGGTGGGTACACCTTACATGATTAAATATCCTAAAATGACCGAATAATGGTACTCTTAGCACTAAGAAGTGGTGCCCTAGAGGCATCCACACTCCTTGATATCAGCTTAAGAATTAGACTAGTTGAATTTCGAGGACGAAATTCCATATAAGATGGGGTGAATGTGATAACCTTGATTTTAGGATTCAATATCTAATATAATAGTTGAAGCCATATTGATGTAAAATGATTTTAGTGTCGCTTGAGGTGTAATATCATCAAAATAAACAAGTTAAACTTGTTTAATACAAATAAAAATGATGATTCATGATTTTGATTTTAGGTTTGTATGCTTATTTATAAGGTTATTTGAAGAACTTTTTGACATGATCATATTGTGGGTTTTGATGTCAAACCTTTTTAGATGAGAGATTATACAATGAAAGAGCCACACCTCAAATTTAGAAAGGACTGGAGGTTCACATAAAGAGATATAGATATTAGAAGTTGATGATATTCATGATATTACTATGGATGAACTTTGATCTTTTAATTATTTAATAGCTGTGACATTTAGATGTCACGCCGGCCTGCCCCCTTGCTTAGGTGCATTTTTTTTTACAATTTGTCAAGTTAGAGAAATCGCAGCCACAATCAGAGGATCCAATGGATAGCTGCTCATCCTCTACCTCCGGATCTCACGGACCAAGGGGATGACTGAGTCACAGATTTCTCCTCTCTGATGAGCAACAGAATTGTGAGATAGACGCGGTCCTAACCGAGCCTCTGGATACGCAAGAAACAAATCACCCGAAAAACCCCTCACTCAAGATCGGGTACCCATAGTTTAGAGGGACAACAACCTCCCCTCTCAACCCCTCTCCATCGTCCCTCACAGGTGGTAGCCACCATGGATGTGGGAGGTCTGGGAGCACCCTTTTCACCATGCTAGCTTCAGTAGGGGTTGAAGGAATCCTTGCTTGGACCTCGGCACATCAGACTCCAGTTCCCAGTGCTGATTTCCCCGCTTTCACTCCACGGCGGAAGAAATCTTGTCTAGTAGTGGCATTGGGGGCTTAGGAGAGTAGGTGACGTATCTGTAGGAATATGGCGACCCTATGAGTTTCAAGAGCCTCATCGTGGTGGTGCCATGGCTGCGAGCACATCAACTTGGAGCTCGAGATTTGGGGCTGCGTGCTGCTACTGTGAAGTCATTGGATAAGGCTTAGAGGAGATCGTCGGAGGAGACTCACCAGGTGAAGAGGTCCTGTTGGTAGTTGCTTCCCTCGCTGATGTTTCCAAGCTGTGGCGGCGGCCACGTTGCTGAGAAATAGAGACAACAGCGGCTCTGTGATCTGGAGGAGGAGGAGCAGCCGACCGCTGGTTCTTCACCATGACTTGCTTCACGGCGGCGACAGAAGCGTTGGGAACCGGCGCTCACGTGTGAAGATGAAGCCAGCGGCGGTGGCTTCTGTTCGCAGACCCCTCACAAGGGTGTCGGACGTGAACGCATGAAGGGAAACCCAGCAGAGACAGTCGCCTGTGCAAGAGAGAGAAATGACGACCAGGAGGGAGGACTTGCGATCGTGCGTGAAAGAATGCTGAGCGGACACGGGCGTTGGTCGTCGACCATCGTGATGTTGACGCGAGGACGAGAAAGAACGAGGAAAGACGGTCTAGTGAGTGAACCTGCCTGAACCAGCAAACCAGATGTCAAACCAGTGAACTAGATGACTCAACTCTGAGCCCAGGAATTGATGCCACGCCCTAGTGGCCACGTGGCAGAACCCCATAGACCCGAAAAGGTAAATATCTCACAAATTTACAGATCTTAGATAAATCATAGAAAATAGATTGCTTATAAGAAAAATGCAAATAATATACCAAACGTTCAAAAAAATGAGTAGAACACATTAGAATGATAATATCAGGCTTTTGATGCACTATTATTAGTGATATCTTATTAGTTGTAAAATGCTTAGTTCGGGAGTAATAAATATCAAATGATGACATAAAATTATGGAAAAATA
Source organism: Alisma plantago-aquatica (assembly GCA_963693085.1). Lineage (NCBI taxonomy): Eukaryota > Viridiplantae > Streptophyta > Magnoliopsida > Alismatales > Alismataceae > Alisma > Alisma plantago-aquatica. The sequence goes on along the minus strand of OY856409.1, from coordinate 1,407,078,659 downwards.
TCAGTACGTCCATAATTACATATAGAATGCATATGATCCCAGATATGTTCATGTTGATGCTCAAAAGCATATAATTTTATTAATATGTCTAATTAGGGCTAATAACCCTAATAAAATGCAATAAATGCATACATGGTCAATAAATTATGAAATTCATAGAGTAAGCTTATATCAGTATATTGCACCTCAGTTTTAATTATGAGATCATAAAGATGAACAAAAATCCATGTGATATGAAGACGAATATTAATACACGGTTTAAAACCCTAATCTAGGTTAATGATGTAACCTAGGGTTAATATATGCACAAAAATAGAATATGGAACCTAATATTCAGATAATGAATCATAATCTGGAAGATGACATCTATAGGATAAATATAAGACAATAATGCAAGTAAACGTTGGAATATCCTAATGAGATAATCTAAACCCTAATGAACACAACTAGGTTAAGATGATGAGAATCTAATGCTAGTATATGATTTTGTTATTAATCAGGTGCTGACCAGTTTATCTAGATGATCATGGATATGATTAGGAATCTCTGAACTCAGGTACGTGGGATTTATTAAGTATAAGACTAGTTTTCTGGTTGCATATGATATGTGATATCTTGAATGCTCGTATTTGGATATGATTGCTTGGTTGAATTATTATGAGTTATACTTCACCAAATCTAATAGAACACAATTGAGTATGATGGGTTGTAGCTACATGCACTGCCTAATGATGGATGTATGTGCCTAACATGGATGTATGAAATCTGGCCCATGTTAGATGTATGTATCCCTCTCTTTTTCTTCTCTATGTCCCACATTAGATGTATGTTGAAAAGGTGCTTGAAGTAGTACAATCGCATCAAATGACATGTTAAAAGGAATGTTTACCTGATTATCTCTTTAAATAATGTTTTCTTTTACTCTTTCTTTCTCAAGTTATTTCAATTATGCAAACATATTAGTATGTATCTTTCTACCCACGTACACAACACCTTGTGTGTTTATTCGTTGTTTCATGTATGTTTTAGGTTCAGAGCTAGCATGGGATAAAAGAAAGGAAATGAGCAGTTGTCCAGGTTGTACCTATTGTCTACGATCCTAGTTTAGCATACATGTTCTTAGACTGTAAAATCTTCATTCAATATGTAATTGTAAATCATTGTGTAATAATTCATGTTGTATAAATATGCATGTTGAATGTTGAGTATGTTATGGTTGTATGTTCATGTATGCATATTATGCTTCCGCATCGCTTTCTGATATGATTGGATGATGTTTTCAGATTCTGACATCTCATTCCCAATGGGGTTTGGAGAAGTCAAAATCTGGGGACGTCACAAAGAGCGTTAGGACCAGGTATATCTCGCAAAACCATCTTTCCTATTACATAGTTGTCGATAACATCTGGTATTTATGGGTTTTTGGTTAGATACTTTTTTTTCAGCTACATGTTCTATCCCAAAAAATCCAATAGTGATATCAGATCCATGTCAACATACTATGTTTTAGGATGAATTGATAATAACGATTATTAGTTTTTTTCCATTTATTTATTGCACGTGATGTGAATACTTTAATTGGCTAATGTACAGATCTGATTAAACACCACTATCCCTATATACATATATGATATGGTATATGTATGCAATCGATACGCCTCTCCCTAAAAAGGTTTTCATGGTGGATGTGTAGCATGGTTATGGACTATAAACCCCTATTTGTGTGCATGGTTTGTTGTGGTTGTTTGCACCCTAGTCTGCATACCGAGTCCTTTCTTGTATTCTAGATGTAACTTGAGATAACTCGAGCCTTCTCTTCTACCTTTTCCCCCCGAATGTAACTCAGAGTTTCCAAAAGAAATATGTAAAAGTATGATAGTTTGATTTCCTATTATGTCAAAGAACGATGGGCACCCAGATGAGCGTATGGAGGACTGAGACAACAAGCAAATGGTGGCCTGATGAGGAGCACGATGACCCATCAAATTGACCATCTCGAGAAGCTAGATGGTTGATTGGTGACAACCAACAGACTGGCCAAGAGGTGATCCGACCAGTCATTGGATGAGATGATCAACCCAGAATAGCCCAAGCACAGATCTTCACCAACTACATAATGCTACATGCGATGTAGACCTAGATTACCATAATTCCTTGTTGCTCATGTAAGTAGATATTGGATGTCCATAATCATTTCTTTATCGATTCACATGTTTTCTTATGGGATATAGCATGTATATGATACTTACTATGTATGTGATGATTGGATATGTATATGTATATAAAATACCAAACCCCTCAAAAATAATATTAAGTCTTAGATGCTTTCCATAAGTAGAGTAATTGGAAAACTTGAGCAATCAATCATAGTTTATGCCAAATCGTAGTGTGTGGTATATCTTGTAGAAGTGTGATGGTAGATATGTAGGTCTACCAAAGTAGGGTACATAATCTTTTTGTTGTCTTTTGGGTCGGGCTTAACTAGGTGATCTTAATGAGATTAAGTACCTATAAGCATAAATATGGATTGTGACAAAGAGTTGTGCACACCATCTATCCAAGAGTTGCATTCACATGCAATTGGAAAAAGTTGCCTACCTAACTAATCTGGTTGTAGGCGATCAACCAAAGATGACTCATGATTAGATGAAATATGGATCTTGGCTCACTAGAAAGTTGTACGCTATAATCTTCTGAATTGATAGTGAGGGTTGTTAATCTGATCAAAATATGGGAATGATAATTAATTAAAGGCCTAATTAAATAGTCAACTTTATTCAAATAAAATCAAATCAAAAGGAGTTTTGACACTATGCAATTTTTTCTCTTGTAGAATTAAATGCCAAACAAATCATTATTTAAATTAGGAAATTTAGTTGAGATAAATTTTCATAACTGGTTAAGGACTAAAAGAAGTGTTCTGTATATTACTAAGATACCAGAGGCCATAGAATCTGCTCCATGTATGCTTAAGGCATTGTTTGAGGCACAAAAGAAGAAGGATAGTTCCATGATAGTGATCTGTGGAATGGAGTCCAAGGACACATGCAAGGAAGAGAAGTGTTCTCCTACCAAACTGAAGTCCAAGTCTTCTACACTCAAAATATGGAGAGGATTAAGGGAATAATGGAAGATGAAGCAAGAGATAGAGATCTCTACTTTTGGTTTATACGTGATTGAGATTAACTTTACTTCTACTAGTATAGAACTGACCTTAAGTGTCGGTTATTTAAGGCCTTTGGCATCAATTTCAAAGAGACACCCAAGTAGGCACTGCTAAAAGTCAAAGCCTTCAACTTCGGGGTTAAAAATGAGGCCATCACCCTTCCCTGGCCAACAAAAATGTCCCAACAAAGGATCTATAGGTGTAAGTTATTTAATAAAAGAGACACTATATCCAAGTCAAAGCTGTCGGCGTTGTCACAAAAACCGACGTCATAACCCTTCCCGCCACCAATAAAATGCACCAGTAAGGGCACCATAGGCATCGATTTTTATATATAACTGACACTATAAGTCTTTGTTGTCAATTTTTATAAAATAACTGACGCCTATGTTATAATTTTTTTTCTTATCAATTTGTAGGCCTGCTGTATGGATGGTCAGTAGGATGCAGAACCTGCAGTTTAGTTCGGGACTGCAGGTTTACAACATCCATTGATATCATCCAACAACAGGCCACAAATCTACAAAATTAACAAGATCGATGGACAATATTATATATGGGTCATGTGATTCACACACATGTATAAGAACATTAATTCATATTATTTTTCATCACATACATGTAGAAACTAGTAGATCCATTTCAAATTTCCCCCATTTTCACACACATTTAGCAACCTACAATTCCATTCATTTCATCTCTTTTCACATTCAGAAACATGTAGAAATATTTATGTATTGATCATCTTCACATTGACACATAAGACAATTTAGAAAAATTCATTCACATTCACACAAAAATAATTATCAGAATAAAGTTTAGAAATATCATTCTTTATTCATCATCGTCATTATCGCCATCACTAACAAAATCATATTTAAAAAATCCCACTACTTGTAGGGCTTTTCCCCATCGTTCTCTTACATCATTTAAGTCTTCCATCATTTACGGAGTATGTACATATAATAACGTTTGACCTGTAATGAAGTCAGTATTAAACACCTATAAAGAGAATGATGTATATATATAATTAATAATATATAATAAGATTGATATATTTCATATTATCTAATGAGACTATATATAATACCTGATGTATGATAACGATTTCCAATGCAGCATGTTCAATAATTATGCTCATAAATCGCATCATATGGTATGCACATGCCCAGCCGTTGTCTTATGTAGCACACTATAAATTGAAACATAAAAAATATTCAAAAATACAAATAAGCATAGTTCAAATTTATAATATATACATTGGATTCGGGAAATTACTTTCACATTCTCCCAAATTGGTGACTGGTTCTTTTTCTTGGGGACCTACAACTTTTTTTAACTCATGTAAATCCCTACTTGTTGATGTAACACATTAAATTGTATAATTAAATAGTAATGTAACAATAGATGTCAACAAATATAAAAATATGAAATATTTCTCACGATAATAATGGCTTTTTCATTGTGTGTTCATATAATGTATTCCGTTTCTTCCCCGCAGGATCTAGATAATAGACAGTGAACGTCTCGGCGACAACAACTAGTAACTCCCAATGCCTACCACTACAGGTAAGAAAGTTAAAAAATTAATAACTCAAAATCCACAATAAAAATGAAATTTTCTTAAGTCTAAATTATAGGCAAACTTAGTCGACATTGAATGGAGTTGTTATCACTGCCATCTTGTTTTAACCAAAATATTTAAAAGCAACACAGTAGTATGAAGTAATTAATGAAGGGTCTTTATCTACAAGACTAATCAAAGATGGAACCAAAAATCCTACATGGAGAAATGAAAAATCTATACATATGGTGTGTAAGTGGCTATAAAACATGTTTTACATATCCATTAATATATAAGAAACCAGATCACCGTATATAAAACAAGCTAAATGGCTGTATAAACAATATCTCACCATATCCATAGCTCTATCATAGATGTATTCATCCAATCATAATGAAACAACTCCAAAATATCTTGTATAAATAGATTGTTATCGTATGATTGACCTGTAGCATCCTCTAGAATAGTAACATTTATGGGGCAATTTGGATCATGTTTCCTACCCATACCGCCATACCCCTACAATTAGGACCTAACGAGAAATGTAGATCCCTTGGAAGCCAACTTGGTACTTCAGGAGGTTGAGGTGGAGGTCGAGATGTAGCGGATGTATTCCTTTTGACCTGTATATATAATTTTAGATCAATTAACTCATATATACACACTAACAAATTAATGTAATGTAAATTTACCTTGCAATATTAGTATAGACGACATCCACTTTGGGCCACAATATCACTCTGCCTACTGCCTCACCAAGCATTTCAAAATCTTGGTGGGCATATGGCAATGGAAGATTCCCCCAATGGGGGGAGTACATGTATCATGCTCACACAAACTACGCCATCTGGTACTGGAGTCCCATAAAACATTTCCCCTAGAAGGGGTGGGTAAGCCGACGCCTCTGCAATGACATATTCTTGACTTTTTAGATGACATGGCTTCAACCCCTATAAATTTATGTAAAGAATGTTATATACATATATATAAACATATCATCTTAAAAAGACAATCTACTATGTCATAAAAATACTTATAGTGGACGTTCTAGGTGGTGGGTCTACAGAATTACTCCCAACCTCTGTAGTAGGAGTAAAGAGACCCACCATAGGTATTGTCTGAGTGGCAGTTTGAGATGCCTTCCACATCACCATTGCTTCTTGGATTCTCCTATCAATTAACTTATCTACATATACATGAATAAAAGAAATCCTAGCTTCTGATTATTGAAATTCCTTTTGAAATAACATTCTAAAAAAAGAATAGATTACCTCAACTTGTGAAAGTCCCACTTTTGGGACAGGTTTGCGCTGGGATGGCCTAAAGAACGCTTTGATGCCCACACCAGTGCATGCACCCCTAACACGTCCAGGATGCTCTAGGTTACCCAGGGCAACTGTCAATTCATCCCTTGTGCCCTCAGGGATGAACTTGCCTTCCTTCCTCTACTCATATAGCTCCCACTAATCGCCATGAATAGAAATTGGTAAGTAAACATATAACAAATATCAATATCGATTGATTGCTCTAAGAGTTGAATTTTACCATTTTTGTGGTTGCCTCGGCAATTGCGGTCTTCGTTATATCTCCCTTCTTATTTTGCCTCCCAACTATCCACATAGCATGGTGAGGCAGAGGTGTGGGACCAATAGTAGTGGACTCTGCAGTCTCCTGAGTAGCAGCAGAATGAGCAGTAGACTCAGCTTGTAGTCTTTAGTGAACGCCTACATAGCCTCTTGGACCCATTGTGTGGTCATGAACATTCAGTGCATGATGTGCTCTTTGAGCATCACTGATAGCCTTGTTAATATGCACATTGATTTGGTTAGTAACACTAATATTGAATAGGTGAATACATAAGAACATATATTGATTAAATTGGGAGTGGTGTTAAATACCTTGAATTCATCAATTTTTCTTTTGGTAACAAACTCCTCCCAGTCATTGGGTTCCATGTAGTTCCATTTCTCAGTGGCTTTCTTCTACCTCTTCTCAGCATCTCGTTTGTAATCTCAAGTGAGATTTGTCCTATAGTTCTTTAGGACCCTCCCATAGCGTTGCATCACACATTTACAATTCACCTTTTCATCCAGTTTAAATATACTCAGCAAAATAGAATTGCTATTAACTAGTATCCAAAAAAATTGTAATCTACAAAATAGAATTGCAAATAATAATAACTCACGCATAGTTCCTTCCATACTAAGTCTTTCTTCCCCTTAGGAACTTTATGCTAAGATTCTACATTAGGACTATAATGGCTACGAGTAAGAACCCCAAGATATGAAATAAATGAGTTGTGGTTCGCTCCAACTGGATTTCCTGCATGATCAAAATCCACAACCAGTTTGGGTCCATTGCCCCTTTGTTGTAGTAACTTGTTCATCATAGTGATGCCCCACACTTTTTCAAAAAAAAAATTGCTACTCATCAAGTGCCCTGAGTTCTTTAGGGGTTACATCATCAACCTAAAATTTGACAAAATAAACACACTTACAAGATATAACTAAAAATGGACATATAGATAGAAATATAGGATATATTTTTAAAACTTAGATTGTGAGGTGGCGCATTTATATCATCACCCTCATAGTAATCATCATCACAGTCATCATGCTCATGCTCATGCTCAGCCATCTGAAAGTGTCATTAAAAAAATCAAACATTTAGCATTTGACATAACTAGAAGATAATAAAACATTCTAAAGTTCAAATTCATAAAAGTATAACATATAAAACATATAAACATGCATGCCTCTAATATGTGATCTTTTATCAATTAACAATCCTTCATTGTGATCTCCGCGAACATACAAGTCATCATTAGCTTCAATATTTGGTGGTGTTGGCAACCCAACTGAGAATGGACTGGAGTCATCATACTTATCGTAGTACTCTTCTTCATCTATAGGATCTTCAATGAACTATCTTTTACCATGAAGAACAAATGACCATTTATCATTTGCAGGATCATCAAAATAAAATACTTGTTTCACCTGTGATGCCAACATGAATGGTTCACCCTTCTTGCCAATCTTTTCAAAGTTTACTAATGTGAAACCCAATTCATCCACTATACCTACTTTGGTGTTATCAACCCAATTACATTTAAAGAGTGGAATTCTAAAATCTATGTAGTCAAACTCCCATATGTCTTCAATGACATCGTAATATGATATTTTAGCTTCATGTGGACTCTTATCCTTTGAACTTGCAAAAAACAATGAAGACGCTTGAAGGGTGACCCCACTAATTTGGACGACACTCTAATCATCTTGACGCTTTGTGTAATTGGAGAATCCATTTATGTCAAACCCTTCATAAGACATAACATTGAATTTTGGTTTAAAGTTGAGGCATTTGATCATTTTAGTAAGATTATCTGGTGTTTGAGATAGCTTATGTAAGACTTTATCTTCAAACCACTTAATAAATGTCTTATTATGCTCTCTAGCAAGACACATTAAATTGACTCGAGGATATTGTCTCTTGATGAAATTGGTATGTTCCTCGATATAAACACTCACTTTATCGATGTTATGTAAAATATACAAGTGACCTTGTTCCAACTGCTCACGGCTGTTTACTTTCATCCGTGATCCCAAAATTCCTTTGCCAAAATGCTCCTCAATATTCTTGCCATTAACATGAGTGTCATTATCACTCAAAAAGTCAATACCAAAATCCATAACCTCTCTCACCACATAACCCTCAATAATACTCCCTTCAGGCCGATAATGGCTTTGAACATCACCTTTAAAATACTCATATATCATTTAAAGGGATACATCCAATGCAAGGAAAATGGTCCCAAAATTTTCACTTCCCTAGTCAAGTGGACAACAAGATGTACCATGATATCAAAGAACGAAGGAGGAAAATACATTTCAAGATGACATAGGGTAACAACCACTTCTCTTTGCAATTTATCGAGAGTATCAGGGTCAATAACTTTTCTACACAGAATGTTGAAAAAGAAATAGAGTCTGGTGATTGCAAACCTTACATGCTTCAGCAATAGAGATTGAATTGCCACATGCAATATTTGTTGCATTAGAGTGTGATAATCATGAGATTTAAGACCTATCAACTTCAGATCTTTCATTGATACCAATCTATAGATGTTGGGTGAGTAACCCAGTGGAACCTTAACATTTACCAAGAATTCACAAAAAGCTTTCTTCTCCTTTCTAGACAACATGTAACAAGCAGGACGTAAGTATGTTCTCCGATTGCTACTAACTACTTCTGTTAATTCTATCCTTATAACCATTTCATGTAGGTCCATTCTGGATTTTACCACATCTTTAGTCTTATCTGGTATATTCAATAGAGTACCAATGACGCTATCACAGACATTTTTCTCAATGTGCATGACATCAATACAATGCCTGACTGCCAAAGAACTCCAATAAGGAAGATCCCAAAATATTGACTTCTTCTTGAATAAAGATTTGTCACTCCGTGTGGCCATGGTACATTGTGATCTCTTACCAAATTCATTGACAAAGTCTTTTAATATTTCATTAACAACCTCCCTTGGTATAGGTTTAGGTGCACTCCATTCCTCACTCTGTCCATTGAACACTTTGCACAACCTATGATACAGATGGAATTTAGGAAGAAACATATGATGACCAAGATATACAGCCTTGCCGCCATGTTTTAGTCATATTGAATCAGTGTTCACTTCACATATAGGGCACGCTTTAGATTCTTTGACACTATATCCACACAAATTCCCATATGCTGGAAAGTCATTAACAATGCAAAACAACATAGTGTGCAAACAAAATCTCTCTCTTCATGAAGCATCATAGGTCATCACACCTTCAACCCAAAGTTTCTTTAAGTCATCAATCAGAGGTTCAAGATAAATGTCGATATCATTTCTAGGTTGTTTAGAGCCCGATATCAATAGTGGCAGCATAACATACTTATTTTTCATGCACAGCCAGGGAGGAAGATTGTATATAACAAGCATAACTGGCAAAGTGCTATGTTGGCTGCTCAATGTCCCTTTTGGATTCATCCCATTTGTACAGAGTCCAATTATTAGATTCCTGACTTCTTCACCAAATTTAGGGTACAATAAATCAATCTTCTTCCACTGTGGGGAATCAGACGCATGTCGTAGGATCCCATCATTATTTTTCTTAAAATCTGCATGCCACCTCAAATTCTTCCCATCTATCGAATTAGCAAACAAGCGTTGAAACTGTGATATTATAGGTAGATACCACATCAACTTGGCAGGAGAACTAATTTTGGACTCCCCCAAAGTCATCAATTTATACCTTCATGCACCACATTTTGTACAATCTTTCAAATCCACATAGTCCTTTTGAAATAATACACAATTATTTGGGCATGTGTGTATCTTCTTGGCCTCCATTCCCATTGGGCACAACAATTTCTTTAATTGGTATGTTGAGATTGGCAGCTCCTTTCTTTCAGAAGGAATTTCTTTCAACAAAGACAACAGTGACGTGAAGCTTTTGTCGCTCCATCTATTGTTAGCTTTCAGGTTATACAATCTCAACATAGTGCTAAGCTTCATAAACTTATTACAACATGTGTATAACGGTATGTCAGCATCATGCACAATGTTTCTAAACATGGGAGGTGGATCGATGTGCTCTACCCCACAACAATCCAGCATCACATCAATGATGTCTACTGGAACCAGTTCATTCACATCTACATCATCAGAGGCAATTTCTTCTTCCACACAAGCACTACTATCGACATCCACTGATTTTAGGTTTGAAATCTTTCCATGCCAGTGCATTTTGTATAGCCTTGTACAAGCCCGTAGCATGTGATATGACTTTTGATTTTGTCACCAGTGCAAACTTTCAAGTTGTTACCACAATGCCTACATGGACAATAGAACCTATCTCCAGTTTGTTTCCAATGTTCCTCAGTAAATATAATAAATTGATCAAGACTAGAAATAAAATCTGTGGTGCAGCGATTTGGAATGGACATCCATGATTCACCCATTCTATGATCAAAGAGAAAACAAGTATATATTACGGTTTAGGGATAAAAGTTTAGGGTCTAAGGTTAAGAGATTATTCTACCAAAATTTTCTTGGAAACCCAATACACATTATACAATTACTTCCTAAGTGATATTAAGTGTTCAAGAATAGTCCCAAACCAGGGACTATCCAAGATTTACACCTAATGAGTAAATCTTGGACAGGTATCTAGGCCAACAAATACATGTGTTGTCATTCTTATGCTACAATTTGTGTACCACCTATCTCATTCTTTAACACCTGATCTCACTGGTAAGTGTATAATGTGTGTTGGGATTTCAAGAAAATTTCAGCAGCATTTCCCCACTGTTCTCCACGTAATAGCGGGGAAATGCTATCAAAATTTTCTTGAAAACCCAATACACATTATAAACTTACATCCTAGGTGAGATTAAGTGTTCAAGAACTGTCCCAAATTGGGGACAATCCAAGATTAATCCTAATGAGTAAACCTCAGGTGGGTTTCTAGGACAATAAAATATATGTATATATGTTGTCATTACTATATATATGATCATAGTTTTATCATTCATATCCTAGGTTTTATGTGTCATCAAAAACATCAAGATATTGATTAGAGATCATTACATAGTAGGGGTTGTCATTAGGGAAAGACTTTCAAGAGGTTAGGGCTTCATATATCAACATACATACTAGGTCATATTTCAAGTCAAGATTTAGGCATTGAATCACCTAAGGGAACATACATGACTCACAAGGTATTTGGATGCACAAAGAATAATATATGTTACTGATTTAGGAGTTCACACAATCATTTTAGCAATAGAAGACCCACATGTGAGTTAAGTTTGAGATTCAACATCAATGTATCTTTAACATGCATGTTTCAAGGTTCAAAGTACATAATCAAATAAAATGAGGATGCTACAATGGACAAGTTTGAATCTTATTTCAACATAAAATTTACTGAATTAGGTCAAGCATGAGGATTAGAAGCACAAATATATGCAAGCACAAGATTTGAATCAAAATGATGCACTTGAAGGCTGAAGAAAAAATATATGCAAGTCAACAGTGCAAATGGATGACACATCAACTTAATTCAGCCCAAGAGCACAAGCGCATCAATGTAATTCTGTTATAATGAATTAATGAGGTGTCAATAAGCATCAATTATAGAGGAGCAGGAAGAATTAACAGGGAAGAAGAGTGGAGGAAGAAGAGAGGAGAAAGATTGTAGGAAGATGAGTGGAGGAAGAAGAGTAGCAAGAAGACGAAGGGGTCCTCTTCATCACTGCCAGCGATGGAGTAGGGTTTGACCACCTCCCTTGTTCTGGAACTAGCAGTGGCAGCCACCTCCGGCGTCAAGGCCATAGGAGGAAGAAGATGAGTAGGAAGAAGAAGAGTAGGAGGACGATTGAACAAGGAGAAGTGTGGAAGAAAATGTACCTGTCAGTAGTGAGCTCGTTGAGGAAGAAGAGGAGTAGCTCAGTCGGCAATAGCGGCAACAGTGTTGAGAAGGCGGCGATAGCGGCATTAAGCACAGGGGTAGGCTGTGGCGTTGAGCACACGAGTAGTGGCATTGATGACACGAGCAGCCAACGGCGGCGGAAGATGATTCGCCAGAGATAGAGCTAGCATGATGAAACAGATAATGGGGAAGAGTTTGTTTTGGGGGGCTATTAAGTTAACAATAGTCATTGGTTTTTTCAAAAAACGACACCTAATACCCAAAAGCGTCGGTTGAGGTAACAAACCAACGCCAATTGGGAAACCTAAACCCTAAAAAATTTCATGGGGAGAGCACTTGAAAGCATATCATTGTCGGTTATTTCAAGAAAATCGATGACAAAAGTGGGCTCGATTTCTGTCTCGCAAAAAATCATTAGTCGTCAGTTATTTGGTAAACAACCGACGTTGTATGTGAAACTTTAGAGGTAATTTTTTCACACTGGAAAAATTAGTTTTGGTGGGCGATTATAGACGTCAGTTTCTTATTGCACAAACGACGCTAAATAGAAAGTGATACTCGTGTCTGGCCGGTCTTCACATATATATGTCAGTTTGTGTCTTTAGCTGACGTTTAAGGGTTTAGGCGTCAGTTTTTTGGATGCAATTGATGCCTCTATTTTTTTGGTTGTGTTCTTCATCATGGGTACATGATACCAAAAGTGGATCACACATTTGTTCAAATGTACATGATCTAAAAAGAAGTAGGCCTTTAGCAAAAGGCTAGGTTGAACTACGTGTTGCTAATGGAGCAAGAGTTGTTTCCAATGCAGTAGGAGCCTATGAGTTATCTCTACCAAGTGGGATGATAATAGACTTATCAAACTACTATTATGTACCTTCCATAAATAGGAATACCATTTCTATATCTAGTTTGGAGAAGGATGGATTTGAATTTCTTATTATGAATGGAAAATGTTCCATTTCTAAATATGGGATCTTTTATGGAAGTGCCCAATGTCTTGTGGTCTATATTTGATAGATCTATAGACAAATGTTTACAACGTAAACACCAAAAGACTAAAAATCAACAACTCAAACCAAATATATCTTTGTCATTGTCCTCTAGGGCACATGAATGAAAACTGCATATCTAGACTCCATAAAGATGGAAATCTAGACTCTTTTGATTTTGAATCTAGACATTTGAATCTTTTTTTTGGACAAGATGACAAAGACTCCCTTATTAGGTAAAAATGAGAGAGTGAGTGATCTATTAGGACTCACACATACTGATGTATGTGGGCCTTTTAGAACAATTGCAACAGGTGGGTATCAATACTTCATCACCTTTACTGATGACTTCAGTAGGTATGGTTATGTTTACTTGATAAGACATTAATTAGAAACTCTTAAAAGACTTAAGTATTTTATGCATGAAGTAAAAAAATAACTTGGCAAATGTATTAAAGCACTTCAATCCGAACAAGGCAAAGAATACTTAAGCCAAGAGTTTGAGGACCTTCTAAGAGCCCCTGGTATTGTATCATAATGGACTCCACCTGGAACACCACAGCATAATGGTGTGTCAAAAAGAAGGAATCACACATTACTTGACATGGTGCGATCTATGATGAATTTTCCTGATATTCCAACTTTCTTGTGGGGTTATGCTCTTGAAATCGACACGTTTACACTTAACCACGTACCATATAAATCGGTTCAAAAGACACCATATGAGATATGGACAGGGAAGCATCCCAAAATGTCTTTTATGAAGATTTGGGGATGTGAGGCCTATGTCAAGAAAATGTTTCCTGATATGATGGGCTCTATATCTGATAAATGTAATTTTATTGGGTATCCTAAAGAAACCAAGGGATACTACTTATACAACCCAACTAACAACAAAGTGTTTGTTTCCAGGGATGTTGTGTTCTTAGAAAAGGAATTTATTTTCAAAGAAAATAGTGGGAGGAAAGTAGAACTTGAAGAGGCTCAAAACCAACAAGAAAACATTGAACCAATAGATGAACAAGAGGAATATAGAGAATCATAAGATGTTGTGGAATCTCAAATTCCTCAAGTAACGCAGGAACCTTGTAGATCTAGTAGGACACGCCTTGAGCCTAAAAGATTTGGATATCTTGTGACTCAAGAAAGTGGTTAGTTGGTCATAGATGATGAGTGAACTACCTATATAGAAGCTATGCAGGGACCAGATTCTGAGAAATGGCTTGAGGCCATGAGATCTGAGATGGAATCCATGTATACCAACAAGGTATGGACCTTGGTGGATCCACTTGAAGGGGTAAAACCCATAGCGTTCAAGTGGGTCTTCCAGAAGAAGATCGACATGGATGGAAATGTGCAAACTTTTAAAGAAAAATTGGTTGCAAAGGGTATTAGACAAGCTCAAGGTGTTGACTATGACTCAACCTTCTTTCCAGTTGGCATGATTAAGTCCATCAGGATCATGCTTGCTATTGTAGCCTACTATACGTATGAGATTTGGCAAATGGATGTTAAAACCACATTCCTTAACAGGAATCTTATTGAGGATGTGTACATGACACTACCTGAAGGTTTTATAAATTCAAAGGATGCAAATAAAGTCTGTAATATACAAAGGTCAATATATGGATTGAAGCAAGCATCTCGAAGCTAGAATCTTCAATTTGACGAAACAGTCAAAGAGTTTGGCTTTAGTCAAAATGAAGATGAATCGTGTGTATACAAGAAGGTTAGTGGGAGCATGACTACATTCCTCATATTATATGTAGATGACATACTCTTGATGAGGAATGACATTCCTACTTTATAAAAGGTAAATACATGGCTTGGAAATACATTCTCACTGAAAGACTTGGGAGAAGCTTCCTATATCTTAGGAATCAAGATCTATAGAGATAGATCTAGAAGGATTCTTGGTCTAAGTCAAAGCACATACTTTGACAAAGTGTTGAAGAGGCTCAACATGGATAACTTAAAGAGAAGAAGCATACCCATGAGGCATGGAGTTCCCGTCTCTAGAGCTCAATGTCCTAAATCTTGTGAATATAGGGAACACATGAATGGATTTTCATATGCATCAGCAATTGGATCCATCATGTATGTAATGTTGTCCACATGTCCTGATGTCTCATACACACTCAACATGATGAGTAGATACTAGTTAGATCCTAGACATGCTCATCCATGTAGAACATCCTAAAGTACATTAAAAGGACTAAGGATCAGTTCCTTATTTGCAGTGGTGAGGAAGAGTCAGTGGTAAAGGGTTACATCGATGCAAGCATCCAAACTAATAAATATGATTATAGATCACAGTCAGGATTTATTTTTTGCCTCAATAATAGAGTTGTAAGCAGTAAGAGTTCTAGGAAAGAGACAGTTGCAAATTCTATGATACAGGCCAAGTATATTGCTACATCCCATGCGACAAAGGAGGTTGTGTGGATCAAGAAGTTCATCACTGAACTTTGGGTGGTTCCTAGCATCTATGATGCAATTGAGATTTAATGTGACAACAATGGAGCTATTGTACAAGCTAAAGAGATGAGATCACATCAGTGGTCCAAGCACAGACAGCGGCGCTTCCATCTCATACGAGAGATATAACAACAAGGAAATGTGAAGATTTGCATAGTACCAACCGAAGACAATATTGTTGATCCCTTGACTAAGGCACTTTCACAACAGAAGCATGATGGTCATGCTAGATCGCAAGGACTGAGGTTCATGGGCGATTGGCTCCAAGTGCAAGTGGGAGTATGTTGGTATGTATGCCCATAGAGATAATTATATCATGATTGTAATGGCATGCTTTATAAATGATTTGAATAATAATAAATGAAAATTTCCATCTATATGTATAATCTGTTTTGAGATAATGATATAACATGTTACTGGCTAAAGAATTGTATTACTGAATGACATATGTCTTCGAGTTGAGGACATGAACAATGAGATCAGATGATGTTAAGAGTATACATTATTTTTATGTCCCTAGATAGTTATTATTGTGTAAATAACCATAGACATCAATAACACAAAAGACTAGAGTGTGTGTTGGTTGATGAAAGAGTTTCATTACTTATTATATGTGATATCAAATCAAGCACACGAATACATGTTAGAGAATAGTGTATCAAACAAACCCACCATAAGAGTGATGCATGGAAATCACACTTGATTAGTCAGGATCATCTCTTATAGTATTGGTGGTGACTATGGTTCTTAGACCTAAAATCACTTCACTCATCACATGTGATTAAGTACACTTTGACATCATCAAAAGTAGTCCTGAAACATGGGTTGTTATAACAGTTATGATTGGGTGACTTTGACAGATGGGTACTTGACTATGAGTGATAGATATAGAATTTGTCCCTCCTAAGGGAGTGTAATATCATGGCCACTTGAGGAGTGAGACTGAGAAATGCATGACCATGCACATGTAAGTCAATATATGATATTGAGTTTACATATATCTCAGGCAGTCTACTCTGAGTCAAGAAACATGGATTGAATGTTTGTAAAGGATGACAAGTCCATGACTCTAATTCAATCTGGATATTAGTGACAAAGGGACTATACATTCATTGTAACATCAATAATAGATTGTAGGTTAAAAGTTGTTCTCCAACTTTCCTCTTCACTTGGGTAGCATTGATGTGTGACTAGGAACCACTCTTTGCTTGTGATGTCATAAGTTAGTTATGGTCATTCACTGCTAACATGAAATGGAACCTATAGGGTCACACACATAGGATTAACCTAGAAGAGGAATTTATCCATGAATGATGTTTAGATTGATTACTAAAGTATTTAGGCACTCAATTAAACATTTAATTAATAGACTTGACTTGAAATCATCAAGTTCAAGTGTTGAACCAATTGATTAGAGTGTCAAATTGATTGAGAACTGCATTAACTGAGTTTTGCACAACCTGTACCACCAACCGATCGGTTCATCGGGTGAACCGATCAGCTCATGGCCAGTAAGATGATCAGTTAACCCTTGTGAATTGATCAGTTCACAAAAGACGAACTGAGCAGATGTTGGGTTTCCTAATTTGTGAGAAAAGATTTTCATTTCACTTGTTCAATTTTATTGGGACAAGAATTAATCTTTGCATTAATTAGAAATGAATAAGGAAAGTCAATTGTGGGCAAGTCTGGGAAGTGAAATGACTGGTTCACTAAGTGTACCGACTAGTTCACACTCTCAACTGACCTGTTCAAAAGTGAACTGATCGGCTCACTTGCCCAAATGATCAGTTTGCCTTTCACAGTACAATCAGTTCGTGGAAAATCTAGACCCTTGTGCTCCCATAGAGACTGGGAACCTGACTCGCCCTCTACTATAATAGAGGGGTACTGGGGGCTTCTCAGAATACACATTTGAGAACATTAGTTGCTCTATAAAGTTGTTGTCCTCTCTGGTTGTGGTAACTGAGAAGCCCAAGCATTTTCTACTCATTTAGGGAGGAACAACGAGGGAAAGAAAAATGTAGAAAAGTGACTAACGGTGGGGGAGTGTGTCGGTGACTAGTACGCCAATATAAGGGGACGAATCCTTCTAATATGTGCATCTTAGGATGACTAGAGTTCCCAGTCATCCACGTGGACTATCTATAGAGATGGGAGATTTCTACCATTCAGGAGGATGATCATCCACCACAGTCTGGGTCTACACCAGGAGTTGCACAGACGTCGTCAAAGACTAGGTGGTTGAAAACCGTACTAGCTATGAGGTATTGTCACTGAGCAGGCCTCCGGACCAGGTATATCTCGCTAAACCATATTTCCATTTGCAAAGTTGTTGATGTGATACGTTGGTTATGGGTTTGTGGTTAGATAAATTTTTGTTTCCACTTCCTATTCTGTCCCACAAATCCCTACATTGTCCATGTACTCTCATGTCCTTGGGGATGTTTTGTAGATGTTGTACATCAACACCATGTTTTTGGTAGTATGCCACTGGTTGTACATGTGTGGATTATATGTGTATGTGAATGTGTTATATTTTGTAACAGGTTTGTGGTAAGATGGACATTGTATTGTGATGTGTTTACCTTTATGGTATTATATGTGACACAAGTGGAATGGTTTGTGAACTCTAATTTATATGTTTCCATTTGAGATTGTTTTGCTAGGTCGGTTTTAATTTACCTTGTTTTGTAATAATGTGCCTTGTCTATGATAATTCTACATTTGTGGTTTTGAGTCATCTCCCTTTGTGGCAGTGGATTGATGAATGTATATTCATCATGGAATTCAGTTACCTTCTTGGGCTCATTTGGACTCAATATATCAAATTTCACTCATTAAATATCAAAATGCATCATAACGTATAGAATTACTTAATTGATTCGATTATCAAGGATTTAACCGAATTTATGTTGATTTAATATAGGTCTTGATAAAGCTAAACATTTCGCTGTGGGGGCACCTTCATTCACCCTTGGTTTCGACCAAATGGTTTCACCATTCAATTTCGAGTAAACAGTCTCACCATTCAGCCTCAAGCAGTTCCATTTAAGACCGAATGCACGCGAAGACTGAATGCAATGCGTAGACCGAATGGTCACATGCACGTAGACCGTTTGGCTGTGAGGGATCGAGCGGCGCCAAGGATCGTTTGGACAATCAACTGCATAGACCGAATGGTCACGTATGCAGCAAAACCGTTTGGAGTATTGGCTGGGATTCAAGACTGTTTGCATGTGAAAACCGTATGGGTAGTTGGATGCAAACAGTTTGAGTAAGCAACCCACGAACTGCAGTGCCCAACGCTATCTTCGCCATCACAACAGCAACCAACACCTCTGTCGGTGTTGTGACCTGCTCCAGCAGCCATGCCGCCCTAGCCAACCAAACATGTGAGATCGTTTACATGCCGCATGTGAAGAACGAATGAAGAAATCTGCCAAATCGTATGGGCAGCAATGACGAGACCATTTGCCCGTTTGCATGAAAAGTCGGCCAAAATTGTTTGATGAACAAACGATTTACAGACCGTATGGTCACAGCAACACAAAACTATTTGATAATGGCTGGGATCCAAGAACGTTTGAGCAATATCCCACATGAAGACCGAATGGTGCGGAAGGATCGAATGAGCAAGCTGCGCAGACCGTTTGAATGGCATGGAAAAACGTAAACTGTTTGTTGCATGCCCGCACATGAAGATCATTATTTGATGGAGTATGAAGACTGTTTGATTGGAAAAATATGAAGACTGTTTGAGCTGCTCACGTGAGAACCATATGGAATATGAAATCAGATGCACATGCAAGCAGCAAACCAAAAGCAACAATTACATGAAGACCGTGAGGTGAACAACAGATTATACAAACTGAATGAGTAAGGAGCCCAAACCGTGTGGGAAGCAATAACATGCAGACTGCATGAGTTGCAAACCGCATGGCCAATTGCTGCTTGAAGACCGAATGGGCATGAAGTTATGAAACTGTTTGGTGTGAATAAAATAACAAGCAGTAAAATGTTCGATCAAGTAACATGAAGACCGAATGGCCCCATCCAATGGAGACTGTTTGCATGAAATCAGAAGACCGAATGAGCTGCATTTGAAGACCGTTAAAGCTTCAAGATCGTTTGCTGCTTTAAACAATTCAAAACTGTTTGAGTTGGTTGCATGTAAACTGTGTGAGCTAGCAGATCATTTAATAAAGCAAATGCATGAAGACCAAATGAGAATATGCATGAAACCATTTGGATACATGCATGTAAAGTCAAAACTGTTTGGTTATATACAGAAAACTGTTTGATGGAAAAATATCTTCGGACTACTAGTAAATCATTTGGACTCACACCAAAAGCATGAGGGACAAATCTGTGCCTATAAATAGGAACCCAAGGGTCCTCATTTTAACATCGGTTCTGGGATGCTGACAGGCTGCCTGTACACTGGTCTAATCCTGATCCAGTCTAGTCCAGGCCAACTTCATTCCACCTACTGCCCATGTTGCAACCAAGGAGGCTGAAGAGAGAAGGAAGATGGAGTGAGGGAGACTGTCTGATCTATCTTGGCAACTCCCATTCGCATCCAGATCTGCTCCGACATGACATAGAAGGCTGTATCTTCTTCATTGAGATGCGACTACCTTCTGCACCGAGTTCATGGTGGATCTCTCTCTCTCTTTCTCATTCTTCTTGTTTCTCGCATCATGAGCGAGTAGCACCTTTTTGCTGGGGTGCGGGGACTAGCCCCGCTGCCCATGCAAATCATGTTCTTTGGTTAAACTCTCCATGGCAATGTATATAACCTTCCATTTCATTGTTAATTGGTATGTTTGTAGTTTATTATTCACTTACTGTCATCTTGTTCTTTCTTGCGTGTGAAATATTCTATATGTGGGACAAAATGGCGGTTTACAAAGTTTGATATTTGACGAGAAATTCTGATAAGATTCCTTGTGTTCATAAGTGTATGATCCGTGAGGGGACGAGACATCTAGCCTATGGTGATACTTTTTTGGTCTAAACATCCCTCAGGGAGGACCATAGCCTTAGTTGGATTTTGTGTCATCTTTATTTATCGTCAATGTTAGTTTGTAGATATATCATCTGCTTGCTTATTGATTAATGTGGTTGACTCCCAAACTAGAAATAGGATGGGATTTCTTTGAGGTAGTAAGTGTATGATCCGTGAGGGGACGAGCCATGTAGCCTTCGGTGACGCTTCTGTGTGCCGAATGCCTATATAGGGGGCTCACAACCTTTGTTGGATTTTTGTATCTTCAGAGTCGTAAGTAAGTGATGTGGTTGGTGATGGGACATCTGATGTCTAAGGTGATGCTTACGTGAACCTAACGCCCGAATGGGGGGTTCTATAGCCGCTCTTTTTGGATTGTTATATCTTTCCAGGATTGTTTGTGATTGAATGTGCTTTCGTGTGTAGTGGTGGTGAAACCCAAAACCACCCCAGCAATTCCATATCATTGATCCAAATCCAACTTTAATTCAACTTTTACTTTCTTACAATTAGTTTAATTAACCTCAAATCAACCAACCGTTATAAATATTGGTCTTAACTCAAACTAGACTAGACTGACAAAGATTCTTAAAAACATTATCCTTTGCGATTCGATCCTCAACTATACTGCGATAAGACCCATCTGCTTGCGGGTGGTATTATTGCACATTGGTTTTGATAAAAGGTTGGGGATCTCAACCCCAAATGAATTTGTTAGTGCATTCAAAATACCACATCAAATTCTGGTGCCATTGCCGGGGATAACGGAATCAGTTAGTCAAATCTAGTTCTTTTATGACTAATATAGGATTTTACTTTTTCTTTTGGAATAATCGATCATCTACTTGAATTTGACTCTACTATGTGGTTCTCACTTTTAAAATCTTTCTATTTTCAGGTTCAATCCAAGGCGTAGTGCATGCACCATTCAGACAGCCCCAGACTAACATCAAGCTTTGATCCTGAGATAGATAGAACTTTTCATCGTCAGATCTGAGAAAATCAAGCAAGGATGGCTCAAGAAGAATAGGTAGCCCGAAGGGTGGCTCAAGCCATCAATGTGTAGAAAGAGAGGCTCATGTAAGAAGCCAGAGTTGTGGTTCAATAGGAAATCCTAGTAGCACAAGCAGCTGAACTACAAAAGTATCTTAGAGAGTTCTCAATCCTGAAAGCTGTGAATGTTCATCATCCAGTGCAACCTCCTCCCATCAACGCTCCTAATTTCGAGATAAGAGCGCATTGGGTCACCCTGCTTCAGAATGACCCTTTCTACGGAAAACAAGGAGAAGATAGCTAAAAACATCTTCTGAGATTTATTGATCTATGTGCCATGACGAAACAAAATTGAGTCACAGATGATGCCATTCGACTCCATCTCTTCAAGTATTCCCTTGCTGATAGAGCTATAAGTGGGTACAATTTGATGTAAAGCGGAATACCCATCACCACCTGGGAACAACTCCAAAATGTGTTTCTAGAGAAATTCGATCCTCCATCTCTCACATATGAAATTAGAGGCGGAATAACAACTTTCACTCAAGTTCCTTGAGAAACCCTTACTGAAGCATGGGATAGATATAAAGAGCTACTACGCAAGTGTCCACACCATGGAATTCCTAAGAATCAACTAATCGAAATTTTCTATAGAGGTTTGGATGATGATATTAAGAGATTCCTAGATTCCTCATCTGGAGGAAATTTCATGCGTCAAAGTTATGACAGCGCATGGAGAGTCGTCACCCTTAGAGCAGAAAATCAAGCCAATTGGTGTAGATTTGTAGGTAAAGGAGTTTTGAAAGTAGCTATGGACAAAGCTACCCCTGAGTACAAATCTATCACTGAAACCTTGAAACGCTTAGTTGCCAAGCAAGACCATATTGAATCATCTCTTGCTACTATTGGAAGAGGATGTTCGCCCACTCGACAACCAGAACAAGTCAAGTCTGCTTCCCTATTCTGTGAAGCATGTAAGAGAACCGATCATTCCACTTTATCATGCAATGTTCTCTATGATGTTGTTCTGAGCAATGTGGCCAAGGAGACAATGGTCAGATGGAAAACCTTAATGTTATCAACACCATTCCTGGTCAAAGTTATTACAATCTGAATCAGAATAGGAATCATCCCGATTTTCAATATGGAATCCCTTCTGGAGTAGTAAACTCACATCAATTTGGTTCAAACAATCAACCAAGAGGCCCACCAGGATTCTAGTATAATCAACAACAGAATTTTGGGAATCAAGGAAATTTTAAGGGAAACTTTCAGAATAGAAACTACAATAATTATCAAAACAACTCCCAATACCAGAATCTTAATCAACAGCAAGGACAGCAAGCAAGACCAGTTTCTCCTGATGACAAGCTATCAGCCATTGAAAAGATGATAGCCAACCAACAAGCTCAGCAGAAGGCTATTGAATCTCAACTAGCTCAACTCGCATCTAGTATAAAGCCACCCACTGGAGTATTCGTTGGTCAACCCGAGAACAATCCTAAGCATCCTGAACAGTTGAAGGAAGTCACCACTTGGTCAGGGAAAGACTATTCGAGTCCCCCTGTAAAGACACTTGTGGTTATTACAGACGAGGATGAACCTGTGATTGCCTAAGAATCAACAACACTAGAGTCTCAAGCAAAAGATGATAAGACAGATAAGGGAAGTCTTGAGAAACCTACCGATGAAGAAATTGAAACACCAGAACCTGATATTCCTATATATAAGCCTCATATACCTTTCCCATCTCGTCTAAGGCAAACCAAGCTAGATACTCATTTCAATAAGTTCAAAGAAGCTATGAAGAAGCTTCATGTTGATATCCCCTTTCTCTATGCTCTAGCTGAGATACCAGCCTAGACTAAGTACTTAAAGTCACTTCTCACAAGGAAGTATATAACTGAAGAGTATGAGACAGTAAAACTGGCGACAACTACATCTGATATCATTTTGAGTACGATGCCTAAGAAACAAAAAGACCCAGGATCCTTTGGAATCTCATGTCACATTGGCAACTCATCATGCAAGAAAGGATTGGCGGATTTCAACGCAAGCATCTCTATTATTCCACCTAGTCTATGCGAAAGACTAGGGTTCATAGAATTACTTCCGACTGGCATGACCATACAACTTGTAGACAATTCAGTAACTCTTCCCATTGGAATCATCGAAGATGTCCCAGTCAAAATGGGCAAGGACTCTTATGTCCCATGTGATTTATTCATCATGGACATTAAAGAAGATGCCAGACATCCTCTCATCTTTGGTCGTCCATTCCTCGCCACTACAAGAGCCCTAATTGATGTTGAAGCTGGTACCTTACTACTCAGATTAGGCAAATAAACTCTCAAATTTAAATTTTTTGGAAGTATGAGAAGACCAAGTATGCAAGAAGAAGTCTATCTGATTGACTGCATTGAGCAAATGTCACTTCTGACTCAAGACCATCATGAATCAGACAATCCATTACAAGGTGCTCTAATGAATCTTATAGTTGATGAACCTATTAACGAACAATTAAAGGATTGCATCGAATCCCTCGAATCTGCTAAATAACATGTTGAAGCCACTTGTGAAGAACTCAAAGCTATGGAAGCTACAGAAGAAACATGCGAAAAATAAGAGGCTCCCAAAATGAAGCCCCTGCCCGAGGGACTCAAGTACGTGTTTTTGGACGATCTCAAAGTTTGTCCAGTTATTATAAATTTTGACGTCACAGTTGAACAAGAAGATAAACTCCTGAAGGAACTAAAGGAAAGAAAGAAATCAATTGGTTATAAAATGAGTGACTTCACTGGGGTTAGTCAAGCGTTGTGTATGTACAAGATCCCTATTGTGACGACCCCGATTTCTATATACTTTCCATAGTGACATTCACAGATATGCGTGCACTCATATCTATAGATGTCAAAAGGGAAAATACAAGAGATCAAGGTAATCAACTAAAATCAGAGATTGAGCCAAGATCTAGTCCACAACCTCATAGAATGTCACACGAACATTCATTCATATAGATAAAATAAAGTCATTACATATGGAGAGAAAATATTGTTCTAAAGAAAGTTAACTTTATTACATAGGATCTCAATCATCCTCAACATTAGCTAGGAAAAGAAATAAACTAACATCTAGTAAGAAAGAGATAAGAGGAATAGGTCTATCTAATAAATCCTCCATGCTTATTACTTGTGCCTTCAGGTACTTTGAATATGCATTGTACTTTGATCATTAATTATTCCTTGCACCTAGAAAATACGAGAAACAAATACATCAACAAAGTTGGTACGTGGAATAAAAGCTATACTATGTTGGCATATAAAATACTCAAAATTGAAGAAAGAGAAGAAAACGTTATTTAAAGGAGGAAAATCAGGTAATCCCAAGTTATTAGCCACATTTTGAATGAATATGCATTACTATGGTGGACTTAGAACAAACATAAATGGTGGGCCCTTCCCCGTGTACCTTGTACTCTAGGGATATCCTCGTATACCATGTACTCTAGGGAGGTGCTAGCCAACATTAAAGCTTTCCCTCTTTAATAGGGAGTTTAATGAGCACCAATAGTAACTACATTTCACTTATAACCAATTAGGTTCTTATATGTTCAAGTTGTTAAATCATCAATCATTCATAAATATACACATCCATCAATGTATGTCAATTTCATGCAAACAATTACATATATTAGCATCCAGCAAAATCTAATCATATAATTATATCCACGTACCTCTAACTTTCACATCTGGATTCCACAAGTCTTAGATTATGAAAAAAGGGAGTAGATCACCCTGAAACGTAATCAAGGGTATACTTGTTACTATTGATCCATATGACCATGATTAAGGTTAGTTATTAGTTATTATTCCTTTTTATGTTACCTAATTCGGATCAGGTTTATCCATCTTTTAATTTAGTTTTGATCTTGTATCAGATCTGATCCATAATAAAAATAATTTGAGTAAAGGACAATTTATAATTAATCAGAAGAAGATTGTCATAGTTAGGGTTTTTAGGATGGTCGAAAAGAAAGGGACAACAACCTTAAGGATGTTAAAGATTTCATTACTTCAAAGTTCATTCTTGGGTTTAGGACCAATCCTGATCACTAAACATCATCTAATGATATTAGATTTTTGTTATAAAGATATACCTTTTATTACATGTAAAGAGAGAGAAAACTAAATTTAGGGTTTCTTCTAATCCTTTGATCATTTTTCATCTTAGATTAGGATTTCGAGTTATTTAGAAATAGATTTCTATCTAGGGTTAATTACACCTTAGAAGGTCAGATATCACCAAGGAAAATTAGTATCAAAAATTGATTATAACTAAGGGGTCATTAAGGATTTAAGCAACTACTTTTGGAAAAAGAAACAGATCTAGGTCCTGGTAGAATTTTATTTGGATAGAGAATAATTTTCTGATCAAAATGGTATATTGGTTCGCTATTTTTTTGATAATCCTAGAATTTTCTAGGATTTTCCTAAGAAAATCAGTTTCTTGAATAAAGCAAAATAAAAGAAAATGTATTTACCTTGATCTATGGCCGGATTTGACTGGATCGACGGCTCAGGTAGATCCAAGGCCCCACGAGCTCAAACCCAGATCACTGACGTGGCATTCTCTGATTGGGGTGTCTGTGCGAGTTGGCCCCCCCTTTGATCTTTGCTGGCCCGCGACCTGGCTGATGTGGCGACCGACTAGCGGTCCACCTGGCACCCTGGGTCCCAGTTTGGTCACTGCTCCCTCACGCGAGCAAGCTCCCGATCGTGAAGATGTGGTGGAGGAGCTCACCGAAGCTGAGTTGGAAAAGGGGCAGCAGGCTCCCACGAAGGCGGAAAAGATGCCGCCTAAGGTCCATGTGACCTCGCGGTACTAGGTGAGGCAAGGGTGTGGAGGAAGAGGGCGAGGCGGCGGAGATCGGCCCCAACGGTAGTGTGGTGGTGCCGCTAGGCTTCTGGAAATCAAGTAGGGATCGCAGTGGCAACCAGGGTCGGAAAGAATAGGGTTAAAGGCAAAGGAAGGCGGGGGCAACATCGAGGGGTGGTTTTATAGGCTATCGGGGTTGGTTTAGGGTTGGTTGGGGGTCATGGGTGTTGCAGCCACCGTCGGAGTGGGAGCAACAAGAAAATGGGAGTTCGTTCTCCCAAATCTGAGGGTCTTGGGTGACGTGTGAGAGTTTTTTTGAGCTCGTTTCGGTGAGAGGATTGTGTCCTCCAAATATCTCAGGTGGGCGACGCAGGAGTCAAGCGCCCGAGATCGTCGATGGTTCAGGGTTTTGTTGGGGTCAAGACCGGGAAAGGCGAGAGGTAGGTGACGGATCCTTGACCCTTGGATCAAGACGAGGATCCATGGCCATCAGATCGGATGGCTGAGGGTTGGCCCTCCATCAAAAGATTTGCGCCCAGCCTGAACATGGGCCGCGTGACATATCATTTGTCAAATATATTGAAAACATAAGTCCTAGGGTTATTAGATTGAATTATACACCTGGTTTTCAAATGTGAATAACTCTCAAAAGGTACATCCAAATCGAACGAAATTTTAGGGGTAGCTTAATGATGTCAAGATGTGACTATGGTATAGTTTTGGGATCCAAATTCGAATATTTGATGTGTTCATTTAACTAAATACATTAACATATGTATTTTATCATCATAGCATATTAGGGTTTGCATAAATTTGAAATTGGTGACACATATTTGTTCAATTGAGTGAGGAAAATGTATGTGGGTATTTTGGACAACAAATATGATAATAAAACTTTTAAGAGAGAGAAATATAATAAAAACTCACTTTGTCACATTCTCCCCTCCTTTTAAGAAGTTTGCCCTCAAAATTCAAGCAGCCTGAAAAAGATATGGATACTTCTTCTCGACCTTGGTCTTTAGCTCCCAGGTGGCATCCGTTTCATCATGGTGGCTCCAGAGAACTTTCACCATTTCAATATGATGATTACTGCAAAGCTCCTTTGACTTGAAGTCGAGAATTCTGACTGAGGACTCGTCATATGACAGATCATCCTTCAATTCGAGAGGCTCATGATTCAAGATATGACTGGAATCCTTGACATAGGGCTTCAGATTAGATACATGGAACACATTATGCATGGCACTATACTGAGGAGGCAAAGCAAGATGATAGGCGCATTCACCAACCCTTTCTAGAATCTCAAAGGGTCCAATATAACGAGGACTGAGCTTTCCTTTGTTGTTGGACAAAGCTCGAATAGATCAGATTTTCACAAATACATGGTCACCTTCCTTGAACTGGCGTTCTTGACGGTGAGCATCTGCATAAGACTTCTGTCTATCCTGTTCTAGCTTCATTCTCTTCCTAATTAGTGCAACCATATAAGAATACAACTACATCTCCTCGGATTTCATCAGGGTACGCTCTCCGACATCGTCCCAGTGTAAAGGTGATATGCATGGTCAACCATAAAGAGCTTCATAGGGAGGCATCCCAATGCTTTCCTGATAGCTATTATTATAGGCAAACTCAGCTAAAGGCAAGTAATAGTCCCACAATTCTTCCCAATCAAGAACACAAGCTCGTAGAAGATCCTCTAGAATCTGTACTGTATGCTCTGACTGCCCGTCTGTTTGCGGATGGTAAGATGTACTGAAGTTCAACTTGGTGCCCAATTCCTCTTGAACCTGCTTCCACAGCTTTGAAGTGAACTTTGGGTCCCTGTCTGAGACAATAGACGTTGGAACTCCATGCAGACGTACTATTTCCTGTATGTAGAGGTCAGCCAACTCAGAAACCTTTGCAGTAGTCTCCACAGGAAGAAAATGAGCTGATTTAGTGAGACGATCCACTATGACCCATGCAGCGTCGTATCCCTTCCTGGTCTTGGGTAATCCCACCATGAAATCCATGGTGATGTGTTCCCATTTCCATTTTGGAATCTCAAGGGGTTGTAGTAGACCGCCTGGTCTCTGATGTTCGGCCTTAATCTTTTGACACGTCAGACACCTGGACACGAAATCAACAATATCATGCTTCATGCCCCTCCACCAAAACTGGTGTTGTAGGTCTTTGTACATCTTCGTTGTGCCTGGATGAACTGTGTACTTGGACCCATGTGCTTCATTTAGAATTGTTGTCTTTACAGCTGACTGCTCAGGAACCCATATATGATTCTTTTAACGGAGACCTCCATCAAGACCCACGGACAGATGTGTTTGCAGATTTGACAGAAGAGAAGAGAGCTCTGCAAGATCGGGACTAGCCTTTTGTGCCTTAAGAAGTTCGAAATGCAAGTTGGACGTGATGGAAATGTTATTAACATTCACACGATCAGACAGAAACTGCGATTTCCAACCCACTAGATCCTCCATATTCCTCCATTCAGGGACAGAAAGAGATGCACACACGGCCCTTTTTCTGCTAAGGGCATTAGCGACTACATTTGCCTTACCCGGATGATAGGCAATAGTGAAATTGTAGTCCTTTAGGTATTCAATCCATCAGTTTTGACGCAGATTCAAGTCCTTCTGAGTCAGGATGTATTTTAGGCTCTTGTGATCGGTGAAGATGTCGAATGTTGCCCCGTACAGGTAGTGCCTCCAGATTTTGAGGGCATGAATGATTACATCTAATTCCAAATCATGGGTGAGATAATTAAGTTCATTGAGTTTTAGCTATCTAGACACAAAGGCCACTACCTTACCATTCTGTTGCAGGACACACCCTAACCCATTCCTTGAAGCATTAGTGAATAGCACAAACCCTTCATTACCAGACGGTAGAATAAGAACAGGAGCCGACGTCAACTTCTACTTTAACTGCTAGAAAACTGGACTCACAAGTATCTGACCAGATGATGTGCTCATCTTTTCGAGTAAGCTTGATTAGAGGAAGTGCAACTTTGGAGAAATTTGGGATAAAGTGACGATAATATCCGGCTAAACCCAAGAAACTCTGAATTTCAGAAGGATTTTGAGGAGGTTGCCAATCAAGTACAGTAGAGAATTTGGCAGGATCAACAGATATACTACCTCCAGAAATAACATGTCCAAGAAACATAACCTTATCAATCCAGAACTCACATTTTGAGAGTTTGCCATAAAACTTCTAGGTTCGAAGAATGTCAAGAACTACTCCCAAGTGTTCACGGTGTTTTTCCATAGAATCTGAATAGATCAAGATATCATCAATGAAGACGACCACAAACTCATCAAGATAAGGTTGGAAGACTTTGTTCATCAGATTCATAAATACATCTGGTGCATTGGTCAACCCGAATGGCATCACCAGAAATTCGTAATGCCCATAACGAGTTCGAAAAGCAGTTTTAGAAATATCAGAATCCTTGATTTTAGTTGATGGTATCCAGAATGGAGATCAATCTTTGAGAAAACTTTAGAAGTACGAAGCTGATCAAAGAAGTCATCAATATGAGGGAGAGGATACTTGTTTTTAATAGTGGCTTGGTTCAACATGCGGTAGTCAATACACATACGCATAGAACCATCTTTCTTTTTAACAAAGAGAACAGGAGCTCCCCAAGGGTAAACACTAGGACGAATGAAACCTTTGTCGAGAAGTTCTTGCAATTGTTTCTTCAACTCCATAAGCTCAGCAGGAGCCATCCTATACGGTGCCCTAGAAATTAGAGTGGTTCCAGGAAGAAGATCTATGGAGAACTCAATGTCTCTATTTGGAGGTAGCCCAGGAAGCTCCTCCGGAAAAACATTAGGGAAGTCATGTACCACCTCCAGACTTTCTACAGGCCTGCTACTAGGACTGGTCTTTGAGACTAATGCGAGGAAGACTTTACATCCTTTAGAGATGAGCTTTTTAGCTTTAAGAGAGGAGATTATAATATTATTACAGAATCTGCTTCCCCTAGGGATTTTCACAGGATAAGAATGGGGTTGAGAGAGGACCACCGTCTTGTTTCTACAATCAATGTGAGCATGGTATGTGTAAAGCCAGTCCATACCAAGTATGACATCAAAATCTTCCATAGTTAAGGGAATGAATTCAAATGGCATATCATGATTTTCATATTTAAGAGAAAGTTCATTGGTTTTCTATAGTGTTGTGAGTAATTTTCCACTCGGAGTATACACATCCATAATATATCCCAAATCCCTTATGTGAAGATTTAATATAGATGCCAGAGTTTGAGAAATAAATGTATTTGTAGATCCAGAGTCATATAAAGCCTTAACTGGATGACTGTTTAATAATACAGTGCCTACATTAAGGTAATCAATTTATGAATAATAGCACGCTTGAATAAGATATTGAATTATAAAGAAATTAGGTTACCTTCATAGAGCTGGTTTGGATTTTCCTTGGCCTCTTCTGCACTTACTGCAAATACCCTACCATTGCGGTGTCCCTGAGGCTGCGGAGCTCCTGCCGTAGGATTGCCAAAGATGGAGAGAGTGGGGCACTTGGTGACGAAATGACCCTCCTTCTTGCAGTTATAGAAGACTGGCTTGGTGTGGCAGCACACTCCACCATGGTGTTGTTGGGTTTGTAGGGAGGCAGAGAAGGCAGCGGAAATAAAAAATTTCCCCTCCCCGAACCCAAACCGAGGAAACACGTCAACGTCTATACAATAGGAAGGATGGTTTGAGGAATTATACCTTGTCCCAAGGCTTTCTCAACGACAATACCTCACAGCTAGTGCAGTCTTCATCTCCGGTCTTAAACGGTGTCTGTGCAGCTCCTGGTCGAACCGGGACTCACAACTCCTCCTGGCACTGGGACTGTCGGGTTGACAGTTGTCCTCCTGAGCGGCAGTGACCTCCCGCCTCTGTAGTAGTCCACACAGACCACCTGGAACTCCAAACTCCTTTTCCCACAAGGAAGTGGAAGGAGTCAAACCCTTCTGCAGGCGTACTAGTCGCCCACAAACTCTCCTACTTCCAATTGCAACTGTAGTTGTCCTTCCCTTGCTGCACCTCCCTTTTGCGGGAAGCACTTGCTCGGGCTCTCTCTCTTGGTTACCAAAACCAGATAGAATGACAACTTGTAGAGCAACTGGTTGCACTAAGTTGTTCTTCGAGAAGCCTCCAATACCCCTATATATATAGGAGGGTCATGGGACAGGGTTCTCTATCCTGGGCAATGCGAGACTAAAAACAGGAGTAGAAGGGTTCGAGGATTTTCCACAAAAACAAACATGTTGGCAACCTGAAACGATCGATTCACAGCCTGAACCGATCAGTTCGGCCCTTGAGCCGATCGGCTGCGCCTGAGCCGACCGGTTGGGGCCTCCAACCGATCAGTTGGTGCCCTGAACCGATCGATTCATAGTTCCAGTCCGGCTCAAAAAGACTTTCCTTGTTTCTTTCCCAATTGGTATCGAATACCAATATTATTCCCAATCGAATTGGAAATTTGAAACCAAAGGAAAATTCTTACCGACATGATTTTCCCAATTGCTCGGTTGTGCCAGTTGAGCCGATCGGTTCAACTCTTGAACCGGTTGGTTCAACCTGGGCATGAGTCGATCGGTTCAACATTTGAGCCGACCGGTTCAGCAGCCCCAGCCGACCGATTCATTACATGAGCCGATCGGTTGGCAGCACAGGTTGGGAAAAATCAGTCAATTGTGATTTCAATCAATCTGATACTCCAATCAATGTGTCCAACGCCTTGAACCATATGATTTTGAGCCATCGAATGATTGAGTGTTTAATTGAACTACTAAACTCCTTTAGTAATCAATCGAAACAATGCTTTGTGAACAAAACTCCTCTTCCAAGTTAAATCCTATGTGTGTGACCCTGTAGGTCCTTTTTCACATTGGCAGTGAAAATCCATAACACTTATGGCTTCACAAGCAATGAGCAGTGCCTATCACACATCATCGCTACCCAAGTGAAATAGAAAGTTGGAGAACAACTTTCAATCCTACAATCCGTGAATGGTGTTACAGAGAATGTATAATTCGTTTGTCACAGATATCCTAAATGAACTCGAGGCATGGACCAGTCATCCTGTCAACGTTCATTCACTTTCTTGATCTCATAGTAGATTGGAAGAGATATGTTATGACATCAGTATCACATACTGACTCACACATGCGTGCACACCTTTCTCAATCCTACTCATCAAGTGGTCATGGATATCAAGCTCCCTCAAGAGGGACAAATCCCATACCTATCACTCACCCCTCAAAAGCCCCATGTGTCAAAGCCACCCAATCATCACCTTTATAACAACCCATTTTTCAAGACTGCGTTTGATGATGTCGAAGTGTACCCAATCACATGTGTTGAGTGTAGTTATTTCAGGTCAAAGAATCACATTCACCACCATCATTATGAGTACTAACTGTGACTACCATGTCATGTTTCCATGTGTCAAACTCACGGTGGGTCTGTCCGGTACACTTGTTCTCTAACAAGTACCTATGTGTTTGGTTTGATATCTCTATATCATGACTAATGAGATTCTATCTTCAACCAACACAGCAATCTAGTCTTGTGTGTCATTGCTGTCTATCTACCTTCCACAATGACATCTGACTAGGGACATAAATGTACAACCTCTTAGCATCCGTATGATCTCATCGTTCAGGTCCTCAACCTGAAGGCATACGTCATTGAGTATTTTCATTCTCTAGACATTCAATCTGTTCTATCACTATCTCAAATGACTGAACCAGAAAGAATAGGAAGCTTGCCTTTGATGTTTATCAAATCAATCTTAATGTATCCCATCAATCATCTCATGATTGGCTCTCAGGGCATACATACCAACAGACTCCCACTTGCACTGTGAGCAAATCACCTTTGAATCATATTCATAGTGATCTTCAAACATGTCCCACATGTTACTGTGTTCAAGTGCCAACATAGTGAGTAATGGCAACACTTTGCCAAAGTCAGTATAAATTGCATGTCTCACATCTCTTTCATTGTACGTCATACGTATGAGAGGGAGTTGCCACAATATGCGATCTAGTATTCCTTTGCTAACCTTTTAGTCACATTGCATGATCAAGGATTCCAAACTTGTCATCAATGACTGGAATATCTATAAGTTCATCTCATGAACTTATAGATCCATATAGTATCCATTATTGTTCTCTAACACACGGATACTCGGCATTTCCTTTTAAATGGTTTTTATTGGAACACTTCCAATTACAAACAAACTTTTACTTTTATATATCTCATATATATTGTGATTTATTTTCTGTCCCTTTTCTAGAAGTTCGCATCAATGAAACTCTTTACATCAAACTCTTCCTCATTTCCATAGAACTAGTACTTCACAAGTACTTATCAAGTTCTCATGGTATTCCAGTAACTCTTACTGGAAGAAGACATACATCCACTCTTCATGTCCCACATACGAGTTATCAGGATGAGCACATCATATTGTCATGTCGTACATACAAGATGATGAGTGCATTTTATTCTTGCCATGTCATACATGCAAGATAATGGGATGATCACATACATGATAGATCCATATCTATTCTTAGTGTTCACATTCTTCATAAGAATTGGACACTTGGCCTTGGGATACTAACTCTCCATAAAGCATGGACAAGTTTTTTCCCACTGAATCTGTGCATACTGAACTATTGAGTACAGATTGCCAATGTATGCTCTCTCTTTTCCAGGTCAAGAGATTTTCGAGAACTATCTCATTGATCTCTATTCCTATCACATAGGAAACGTCTCTATCTTCCCTAAAGATAATTTCCACTTTGGATTTCCATTCTAGAACATTTCCATTTCACATCAACATGTGGAATGTGAATAAGCTCCCACTAAATTACAGATCCCTTCTTTATCTTTGACATATCAGTCAAACCCTTTGACTATATCATCAAAGTAAAGATCCAATTCTGAGTTGCTTGTACTCAATCAATCACATTGATTAGTTCATTGTAACTTATAGACTTTATTTGCATTAGTGGATTCATAAACCTTGTAGGTTGTGTCACGTACACATCCTTGTTTTATTCCTCATAGGAATGCGGTTTTAGTATCCATATGCCAAATGTCTTAGTCATTAAGTTGCATTCAACAAGCATCATCCTTCTCAAAATGTCATCCATGTATCTTCTCGCTTAAGACTTATTTGCACTTATGGATTTCCATCCAGTGGGTGCTACCATCAAGGTCATACATTATGGTTCACATGGAATTCATTTAGGATGTAATGGTTATAGACCATAACACAAAATCTGATTCCTCATGTTCATCTAGACAGTTGACTCATCACATGACCAACTATCACATAGATAATTGAGGTGTATCTGTCAAGGATATAAGAACTCACAACTCCTTGTGATTCTTAATGTCCTTTATTAGTGTGGGTATTCTTTTATTTAAGAAGAATTCAGTTATTTGATAATCATTCTCTAACTCCTTAGAGTATGATTCCTTCTCAATTTAGACATCACCATTACTTAATCATGAGATCACTATGATACACTATCATAATCACTCATAAGGTTCTCAAATATTTGGTCCAAGTATTTCATTCATTGATCTCATAAATAATTAACACTTTACCAAATTCATAATTCATTTATGATATTCGTGAACACTTCAAGATATTCATATTGGTATTTCTCTAAATACCATTTGAAGTATTAGCATGTATTCCAATAGGTATGTAAATACATCACATGTATTATACCTAATAGGATAATCATTCTCCCACTCCCATTAGTGAATATTGATTAATCATGTCCACGATATTCATGTCTCTTACTGGTTCTCTAACCAAAAGAGTCTAGATATATCCATCATATGGAAACTAGAAATGAATTTCTCATGATTGATGCTAATCTGTTTGTTTGAGTTATCAATAACATTTTAGGTATCATCTTATCTTATGCGTATCAAATACCACAAGATAAACAAGGCATTGCCATAAAGATCATATCATTTAAAGAATGAAACGTCAACTTTATTTATTGCTATTATTGTCATACAATATGCAAAAATAAAGTGTTTCTATCTATTGGCAAATATGAAATAGTAGTTCATAACTGTATTACATGCCTTATGGATGAAAAATAAACTAATGTACTCTTATCTATGAAGGCAACACATGCCCTAATTATTAGTTCTTTACACTTTACATCTTGGTATCATATACCTCAAAAAGTGTTACGAGTTTATTTTCATGACACCTTTAAGTAGAGGCTTCAGTCGCCTCCTTCTTCTTTTGTTCTTCCAGATAGAGAGGACAATTCTTTTTCCAATGTCCAGGCTTCTGACTATGGTGGAAATTTCCTTTATTGGTTACTCCTCCCTTGGCCTTGAGAGTTGAATACGGCTTGGACTCCTGGCTAGCTTCAGAACCTTTCTTAGCTTTGCCCTTTCCCTTGCGCTTGGACTTGCCTTTCTTGCCCGTGATCACCATCACAGACTTGGGCTTGTCCTTCTTCATCTATAACTCGACTGTCCTCAACATGCCCAACAACTCTGACAGTGGCCTATCAAAGTTGTTCATGTTGTAGTTCATCACAAACTGACTGTATGACTCTGGCAACGATTGCAGAATCACGTCAGTATCCAATTCTTGGCTTAGTGGAAATCCCAGTCTTTGTAGGTTCTCCACATACCCAATCATCTTGAGTGTGTGAGGACCAACTGGATCTCCTTCTGTCATGACGCACTTGAACATCGCCCTAGAAACATTGTACCTCTCTTGTTGTGCCTGATCTTCATACATGTTCCTGAGATGCTGAATCATCTCAATGACACCCATGTTCTCATGTTGCCTCTGCAACTCATGGTTCATTGAACATAGCATCAAGCACTTTGCATCAATGGAATCATCAGATTTCTTCTTGTAAGTATCCCTTTCTGCCCTTGGTGCATATGGAGCAGGTTCCTCTAGAATAGGAGTATCCAGGACATAGAGCTTTCGCTCTTGAGTGAGAACAATTCTCAATGTCCGATACCAGTCGTGGAAGTTTGTCCCATTTAACTTGTCCTTATCAAGGACCGATCGCAAAGAAAAGTTGTTGTTGTTTCTTTCCATTTGTACTACAAAAGGAAAATATGCAATTTTAGTCCAAAACTCATTTTGACTTATTTGATTGATTTGAAAAGTTTGGCGATAAAATTAGGCCTTTAATTAATTATCGCTCCCACTATTTTAATTCAAATTGATAGCCCTCACCATCAATTTGGAAGATTGCAGCTTACAACCTTCTAGTGGGCAAGATCCTGAAATCCTCTAAGTCATGAGTCAGCTTTGGCTGATCGCCCACAACTTAGATCTCTCAGGTAGGCAACTCTTGCCAATTGCATCATATGCAACTCTTGATAAGATGTCATATACAACTCCTTGCAATGATCATCTCCATGCCTCAAGGCGCTAGATCCTATCTAGGTCACCTTGTTAAGTCCGACCCAAAGCAAACACGATGAATATGCACCCTGCTTGGGCAGACCCACACATTCATCCTTCACGCTTCCATGAGATAGACGGTGCACCACGCTTGGGCATGCCCACACTTGGTCGATCAAGCTTTTCACGTGTGTCGCATTTGGAAGGCATCTAAAACTTAATATTTAATGAGGGATTTGGTTTATATACATATTCATATCCAATCACCACAATACATAGTACGTATCATATACATGCTATATCCCACAGAAAACATGTGAAATGATAAAAAGCGATGATTATGGCCATCCTAATGTGATTCCTCGAGTCAAGAGGAATCACGGTCATCTAGGTCTACATCATATGCAACCTGTACAAGATAACTATGTGCTTTAACCATCCGAGTTGATCACTTCATCATATGAAAGATCTCCACTCTCTGGCCGGTCATCTGGGTGCCACCAGCCGATCGGTTGGCTCCTCCAACCGATCGGTTCGCCTGGTTATCGTGCATATGTCCATGTCCGCCACCCGCTCATCTCTCTCCTCGAACTGGGCATCTACTCGATCGGTTCACTCCTTGAACCGACTGTCTGGAATGCCAACTGATCGGTTCACACCTTGAACCGATCGTCTCAGCTGTCGTCAGGAGGTCCACCGGTCTTTGACATAACAGGAAATAAAATCTATCCTATTATTACATTGCTTTAAAAGGGAAACCTCGAGTTACATTCGGGGGGAATAAAGGTAGGAAAGAATCTCGAATTATTTCGAGTTACATCATGAATAGGAGAGGGAATCAGTGCGCAGACCGAGATGCAAGCAACCACACACAACGAATAACATATAGGGTTTATTGGCTATAACCACGCAACAATCACCACAAAACTCGTTTAAGGGCGACGCGTATCGAGTGCATTAATATTACATATTATATATAATATTTGGGATTTGTGGATTTAAGATTGGACATGCATAAGCCATTATTATTCGCATCGTATGCAATAAATAAAGGCGACAAATCAAAATCGATCATATCAATAATCCTAAAGTATAGAGCAGTTGACGTGGCTCTGATACCACTGTTGGGTTTGTAGGGAGGCAGAGAAGGTAGCGGAAACAAAAAATTTCTCCTCCCCAAACCCAAACTGAGGAAACGCGTCAACGTCTATACAATAGGAAGGATGGTTTGAGGAATCATACCTTGTCCTGAGGCTTGGTCGGAGACAATACCTCGCAGCTAGTGTGGTCTTCACCTTTGGTCTTGGATGGTGTCTGTGCAGCTCCTGGTCGAACAGGGACTCACAACTCCTCCTGGCACCGGGACTGTCGGGTTGACAGTTGTCCTCCTGAGCGGCAGTGACCTCCCGCCTCTGTAGTAGTCCACACGGACCACCTGGAACTCCACACTTCTTGTCCCACAAGGAAGTGGAAGGAGTCAAACCCTTCTGCAGGCATACTAGTCGCCCACACACTCTCTTGCTTCCAATTTCAACTACAGTTGTCCTTCCCTTACTGCACCTCCCTATTGCGGGAAGCACTTGCTCGGGCTCTCTCTT
Source organism: Alisma plantago-aquatica (assembly GCA_963693085.1). NCBI lineage: Eukaryota > Viridiplantae > Streptophyta > Magnoliopsida > Alismatales > Alismataceae > Alisma > Alisma plantago-aquatica. The sequence continues at coordinate 1,407,040,073 of OY856409.1, read as the reverse complement.
GGTTACCAAAACCAGAGAGAATGACAACTTGCAAAGCAACTGGTTGCACTAAGTTGTTCTTCGAGAAGCCCCCAATACCCCTATATATAGGAGGGTCATGGGATAGGGTTATCTATCTCAGGCAATGCAGGACTAAAAATAGGAGTAGAAGGGTTTGAGGATTTTCCGCAAAAAGCAACTTGTTCGCAACCTAAAACGATCGGTTCACAGCCTGAACCGATCGGTTCGGCCCTTGAGCCGATCAGCTAGGCCTGAGCCGACCAGTTGGGGCCTCCAACCGATCGGTTGGTGCCCTGAACCGATCGGTTCATAGTTCCAGTCCGGCTCAAAAAGACTTTCCTTGTTTCTTTCCCAATTGGTATCGAATACCAATATTATTCCCAATCGAATTGGAACTTTGAAACCAAAGGAAAATTCTTGCCGACATGATTTTCCCAATTGCTCGATTGCGCCACTTGAGCCGATCGGTTCAACTCTTGAACCGGTCGGTTCAACCTGGGCATGAGCCGATCGGTTCAACATTTGAGCTAACCGGTTCAGCAGCCCCAGCCGACCGGTTCATCACATGAGCTGATTGGTTGGCCGCACATGTTGGGCAAAATCAGTCAATTGTGATTTCAATCAATCTGATACTCCAATCAATGCGTCCAACGTCGTAAATTATATGATTTTGAGCCATCGACTGATTGAGTGTTTAATTGAACTACTAAACTCCTTTAGTAATCAATCTAAACAATGCTTTGTGGACAAAACTCCTCTTCCAGGTTAAATCCTATGTGTGTGACCCTGCAGGTCCTTTTTCACATTGGCAGTGAAAATCCATAACACTTATCGCTTCACAAGCAATGAGCGGTGCCTAGTCACACATCATCGATACCCAAGTGAAATAGAAAGTTGGAGAACAACTTTCAATCCTACAATCTATGAATGGTGTTACAGCGAATGTATAATTCCTTTGTCATTGATATCCTGAATGAACTCGAGGCATGGAACAGTCATCCTATCAACATTCATTCACTTTCTTGATCTCAGAGTAGATTGGAAGAGATATGTCATGACATCAGTATCACATACTGACTCACACATGCATGCACGCCTTTCTCAATCCTACTCATCAAGTGGCCATGGATATCAAGCTCCCTCAGGAGGGACAAATCCCATATCTATCACTCACCCCTCAAAAGCCCCATGTGTCAAAGCCACCCAATCATCACCTTTATAACAACCCGTGTTTCAACACTGCGTTTGATGATGTCAAAACCCAATCACATGTGTTGAGTGTAGTGATTTCAGGTCAAAGAATCACATTCACCACCATCATTGTGAGTACTGACTGTGACTACCATGTCATGGTTCCATGTTTTAAACTCACGGTGGGTCTGCCTGGTACACTTGTTCTCTAACAAGTACCTATGTATTTGGTTTGATATCTCTATATCATGACTAATGATATTTTGTCATCAACCAACACCACAATCTAGTCTTGTGTGTCATTGTTGTCTATCTACCTTCCACAATGACATCCGACTAGGGACATAACAAGAATGTACAAACTCTTAGCATCCGTATGATCTCATCGTTCAGGTCCTCAACCTAAAGGCATACGTCATTGAGTATTGTCATTCTCTAGACATTCAATATGTTCTATCACTATCTCAAATGAATGAACCAGAAAGAATTGGAAGCTTGCCTTTGATGTTTATCAAATCAATCTTAATGTATCCCATCAATCATCTCATGATTGTCTCTCAGGGAATACATACCAACAGGTGTTGTACGCAAGTCTTACACTTTGGATGGTCTATCTTTTGTTGATTTCGGTTATGCTTCTGTCCTCCTTTTCCTGAACCTCCTCCTTTCCCTGATCCCTTGTTGTTATGGCATGGGTTGAACTTCCTAAACTTATCCTCTTCAGTTGTGGTTAACCCTAAGTACCCCATGCTGGAAGGTTTATGCATGCCCTGCTCTCTTTCCTGCTTGAGGGCCATATCTAGGGCTTCATCTATGCTTCGGGGACGAGAGGCTATGACTAGGGTTTTTAGGTGGGCGAAAAGGCAGTCGACATAGTGTTCAGTAAGACGGTCTTCAGTCCTGATGGGTGCATAACGCTCCAGAAGCCTAAACTTCCAGGTGTAATTAGCTACTGAAAGACTACCATGCCTTAACTCCATGAACATCTTCTCCTTCCTCTTCCTCTCAGCTATGAGCATAAAACGATCCATGAAGAGGTTTATAAAGGCTTCACACTCCATGTTGTCTATTTCCTCGCCCCTATTCCCGCCATAGTTCTCCCACCATATTTTTGCCCCTCCCTTAAGAATATGGGTGGCGAACCTAACCTTCTTCTCATTGGGTACTTCTAGGGTATGAAAACCATTCTCTATGGACAAAATCTAGGCTTCAGCCTTGTCCATGACCTCAAGCTAATCCTCTCCCCAAAAGGAATCAAGGTTTAGTTTAATAAAATCTATCACTGTCACTTCTTTCTTCCTAGATGAGCTAGATTCAGGGGTCCCTTTTGTGGCGAGGGTTTCCATGAAATGTAGATGGATTTTCTTCTGTTCCTCCCACCTTTCCTTGGCCACAGCATCGAGATCAGGTACTTCAGAGGTTTCAGGATATTTTCTTTTCTTAGAGGATGATTCCCCTGAGCTGCGAGTCTTAGGAGGCATCCTGAAATTAATTGAGATGTATTAGATTTATTACTCAACAATTATATTTGTCATCATCATTATGTCCTTTCATTATCATTTATTAACGTTCTTGATGTTACAATTTATGGAGGATACCTTAAAAGTCCTTATTGGTCGGTCCTTAAGGCTTTCTAAATAGAGAGACTCTTTCCTAATCTTATATCATAAAGATGAAGGGAAGAACAATTTTTAAAAATTTGAGATAAGAGGGAAAATATTCCTATATAAAAGATGAGAGGGAATTTCCATAGATGAGAAGGATCCTAATTTAAGGTATACCCAGGAAGTAAGGGACATTTAGGATATCGGCTAGGTAGACTCACACTTCCTTATAGGTAGCCTCGTGATTGCCAAGCAAAGTGGCTTGGAGACTTTAGCCAGACCTTAGGCAGATGCTATCCTAGTCACCTCAACCCTTCACATCCTAACTCAAGGACTACCCTAGACTCATAATAGGGTGAATGAGAGTCATGTGACTATGATGTGTGAACATTGGATCTGATACCAACTGTGACAGCCCCGATTTCTATATACTTTCCATAGTGACATTCACAAATATACGTGCACTCATATCTATAGATGTCAAAAGGGGAAATACAAGAGATCAAGCTAATCAACTAAAATCAGAGATTGGGCCAAGATCTAGTCCACAACCTCATATAATGTCACACTAACATTCATTCATATAGATAAAATAAAGTCATTACATATGGAGAGAAAATATTGTGCTAAAGAAAGTTAAATTGATTACATAGGATCTCAATCATCCTCAACATTAGCTAGGAAAAGAAATAAACTAACATCTAGTAAGAAAGAGATAAGAGGAATAGGTCTATCTAATAAATCCTCCATGCTTATTATTAGTGCCTTCAGGTACTTTGAATATGCATTGTACTTTGATCATCAATTGTTCCTTGCACCTAGAAAAAATGAGAAACAAATACATCAAAAAAGTTGGTACGTGGAATAAAAGCTATACTATGCTGGCATATAAAATACTCGAAATTGAAGAAAGAGAAGAAAATGTTATTTAAAGGCAGAAAATCAGGTAATCCCAAGTTATTAGCCACATTTTGAATGAATATGCATTACTATGGTGGACTTAGCACAAACATAAATGGTGGGCCCTTCCCCGTGTACCTTGTACTCTAGGGACCTCCCTATATACCATGTACTCTAGGGAGGTGCTAGCCAACATTAAATCTTTCCCTCTTTAATAGGGAGTTTAATGAGCACCAATAGTAACAACATTTCACTTATAACCAATTATGTTCTTTTATGTTCAAGTCGGTAAATCATCAATCATTCATAAATATACACATCCATCAATGTATGTCAATTTCATGCAAACAATTACATATATTTAGCATCCAGTAAAATCTAATCATATAATTATATCCACATACCTCTAACTTTCAGATCTAGATTCCACAAGTCTTAGATTATGAAAAAAGAGAGTAGATCACCCTGAAATGTAATCAAGGGTATACTTGTTACTATTGATCCATATGACCATGATTAAGGTTAGTTATTAGTTATTAATCCTTTTTATGTTATCTAATTCGGATCAGGTTTATCCATCTTTTAATTTGGTTTTGAGCTTGTATCAGATCTGATCCATAATAAAAATAATTTGAGTAAAGGACAATTTATAATTAATCAGAAGAAGATTGTCATAGTTAGGGTTTTTAGGATGGTTGAAAAGAAAGGGACAACAACCTTAAGGATGTTAAAGATTTCATTACTTCAAAGTTCATTCTTGGGTTGAGGACCAATCCTGATCACTAAACATCATCTAATGATATTAGATTTTTGTTATATAGATATACCTTTTATTACATGTAAAGAGAGAGAACTAAATTTGGGGTTTCTTCTAATCCTTTTATCATTTGTCATCTTAGATTAGGATTTCGAGTTATTTAGAAATAGAGTTCTATCTAGGGTTAATTACACCTTAGAAGGTCAGATATCACCAAGGAAAACTATTATCAAAAATTGATTATAATTAAGGGGTCATTAAGGATTTAAGCAACTACTTTTGGAAAAGGAAAGGATCTAGGTCTTAATAGCATTTTATTTGCATAGAGAATAATTTTTTGATCAAAATGGTATATTGGTTCGCTATTTTTTGATAATCCTAGCATTTTCTAGGATTTTCCTAAGAAAATTAGTTTCTTGAATAAAGCAAAATAAAAGAAAATGTATTTACCTTGATCTACGGCCGGATCCGACTGGATCGATGGCTCAGGTAGATCCAAGGCCCCACGAGCTCAAACCCGGATCGCTGATGTGGCATTCTCTGATTGGGGTGTCTGTGCGAGTTGGATCCCCCTTTGATCTTTGCTGGCCTGCGACCTGGCTGATGTGGCGACCGGCTAGCGGTCCACCTGGCACCCTGGGTCCCAGTTTGGTCAGTGCTCCCTCACGTGAGCAAGCTCCAGATTGTGAAGACATGATGGAGGAGCTCACCAGAGATGAGTTGCAAAAGGGGTAGTAGGTTCCCACGAAGGCGGAAAAGATGCCGCCCAAGGTCCATGTGACCTCGCGGTACTAGGTGAGGCAAGGGTGTGGAGGAAGAGGGCTAGGCGGGGGAGATCGGCCCCAACGGCAGTGTGGCGGTGCCGCTAGGCTTCTGGAGATTGAGTAGGGATCTCGGTGGCAATCATGGTCGGAAATAATAGGGTTAATGCGAAGGAAGGTGGGGGCGACATTGAGGGGTGGTTTATTGGCTATCGGGGTAGGTTTAGGGTTGGTTGGGGTTCTTGGGTGTTGCAGCCGCCGCCGGAGTGGGAGCAACATGTAAAGGGGAGTTCATTATCCCAAATTTGAGGGTCTCGGGTGATGTGTGAGTGTTTATTGAGCACGTTTTGTTGAGAGGATCATGTCCTCCAAATATCTTAGGTGGGCGACGCAGGAGTCAAGATCCCAAGATCATCGATGGTTCAGGGTTCTGTTGGGGTCAAGACCGGGAAAGGCGGGAGGTAGATGACGGGTCCTTGACCCTTGGATCATGGAGGGGATCCGTGGCCATCAGATCAGACGGATGAGGGTTGGCCCTCCACTAAAAGATCTACGCCCAGCCTCAACATGGGTCGCGTGACATATCATTTGTCAAATAAATTGAAAACCTAAGTTCTAGGGTTATTAGATTGAATTATACACCTGATTTTCAAATGTGAATTACTCTCAAAAGGTACATCCAAATGGAACAAAATTTTAGCGGTAGCTTAATGATGTCAAGTTGTGACTATGGTATAATTTTGGGATCCAAATTCAAATATTTGATGTGTTCATTTAACTAAATACATTAACATATGTATTTTATCATCATAGCATATTAGGGTTTGCAAAATTTTGAAATTGCTGACACATATTTGTTCAATTGAGTGAGGAAAATGTATGTGGGTATTTTGGTCAAAAAATATGATAATAAAACTTTTATGAGAGAGAAATATAATAAAAACTCTCTTTGTCACACCTATGATGGAAGACCACAAGCCTACTATTGAGCATCAATAGAAATTGAATCCAAATATGTGGGAAGTGGTCTGTCGCGAGGTCATCAAACTGCTCACAGCTGGAATAATCTATCCAATATCAAATTTTCCATGGGTGAGCCCAGTGCTTGTAGTCCTGTAGAAAGGTGGAACAACTATTATATGGAATGAAAACAATGAACTTATCCCCACTCAAACAGTAATAGGGTGGAGGAAGTGCATAGATTATAGAAAATTGAACAAGGCAACTCGAAAAGATCATTTTCCAATGCCCTTCCTTGATCAAGTCCTAGAAAGGTTGGCTCACCAAGAATATTTATGTTATCTTGATATTTACTCTGGATTCTATCAAATACCCATACATCCAAGTGACCAAGATAAAATAACTTTTACCTGCCTATTCGGAACATACACATTTAAAAGAATGTCGTTTGGTCTCTGTAATGCACCCGCAACTTTCCAACGTTGCATGGCTGCCATATTCACTGGTCTTACTGAAATGATTATGGTGGTTTTCATGGATGATTTTTCTGTATACGGAGATTCATTCGATTCATGTCTAAAGCACCTCTCCCTAGTCCTCAAACATTGTGAAGAAGCACATCTTGTGCTGAATTGGGAAAAGTGCCATTTTATGGTAAAGGAAGGCATTGTCCTCGGCCATAGGGTCAGCAATAGAGGAACTGAAGTAGATAAAGCCAAGATTGAAGTGATTTCTAAACTGGCAATCCCAACAAATGTAAAATAAGTTCGTGCTTTCCTAGGTCATGTAGGATTTTATAGAAGATTCATAAAGGACTTTTTAAAGGTAGCCAAGCCAATGATAAATTTGTTACTAAAAGATGTTGATATCAATTTTAACGAAGAATGTGTTAAAAGCTTCAACACACTGAAGCAGGCCCTTACAACCACCCCCATCATTAGAGTTCCTGACTGGGACCACCCTTTTGAAATTATGTGTGACGCCAGTGACTATGTTGTGGGTGCTATTTTAAGGAAATATATAGAGAAGAAACATTATGTGATCTATTATGCATTGAAAACTCTCGATGAAGCCCAGAGGAATTATGCAACTACTGAGAAAGAAATTCTAGTAGTTGTGTATGCCTTTGACAAGTTTAGATCCTACCTAATTGGTTTGAATGTCATTGTCTACACAGACTACGCTGCCATTCGTTACCTTCGGGCAAAGAAAGATGCAAAACCCATGTTGATTAGATGGATCCTCCTATTACAAGAATTTGATTTAGAGATAATAGATAAAAATGGTAGAAAGAATGTAGTAGCAGACCACCTCAGTCGTATCCACACTTTGAATATTGAGAAGATTCTGATCAATAATTCCTTGACGGATGATCAATGAATGAAGGTCTCAGAAGTTGTACCGTGGTACTCAGATCTTGTGAACTACCTTGCTGCTGGGGTTATCCATCCTCAATGCACCAGAAATGCACTGAAGAAATTTATGAATGATGTGAAACAATATCACTGGGATGAGCCATATCTTTTTAAGCTATGTGTTGATGGTCTTTACAGACGATGTATCACTGAGGAAGAAACCAAACTCATTCTAGAGCACTACCACTCTGACCTAGTTGGAGGCCACATGAATTCTAAGAAGACTGTGATAAAAGTTTTGCAATGTGGATTCTTTTGGCCAACCATATCCAAGGATTCCTAAAACTTTGTTCTATCATGTGACAAATGTCAAAGAACATGTAACATTACGAAGAGAGATGAGATGCCACTTAAGTTGTGGTAAGAAATTGAGATATTTGATGTTTGGGGTGTGGACTACATGGGGCCATTCCCATCTTCCTACGGATTTTCTTACATCCTAGTAGCAGTTGATTACATCTCAAAATGGGTTGAAGCTATGTCAACCATCACTAGTGATTCCAAACCCGTCATCAAATTATACAAAGATATTATTTTTCCCCATTTTGGAGTGCCACGAACTGTGATATCTAACGAAGGGTCACACTTCCTTGAAAGAAGCTTTGAAGCTTTATTGAGAAAATATGGTGTAACACATAAAGTAGCCTCACCCTACCATCCACAAATGAGTGGACAGGTAGAGGTTTCTAATCGTCAAATAAAGGCTATTCTAAAAAAAACTATAGCCTACAATCGAAAGGATTGGTCATTAAAAATCAACGACGCTCTATGGGCCTATCGAACCGCTTACAAAACTCCCCTTGGGAATACACCCTTCTGATTAATATATGGAAAAGCCTGCCACCTTCCAGTTTTATTGGAACACAAGGCATGGTGGGCAATTAAACAACTAATTTTTCGACATGAAGAATGTAGTCCAAGCTAGGATTCTGCAACTTCAAGAGGTGGATGAACTCAGGATGACAACTTACGAGAATGAACAAATCAACAAAGAATACATCAAACTTTCGCATGATGGTCATTTGAAAAGAAAAGACATGCAAGCGGGAGACTAAGTTCTTCTATTCAACACATGATTGAAGTTATTCCCAGGGAAACTTTGCTTCCACTTGTTTGGACTATACATTGTCAAAAGCATCTCCCCACATGGTGCTTTATCTTTATGGAGCAAAAAGTCGGGTGAATTTGTGGCGAATGGCCAATGCTTGAAAAGATATTTCACCACAACAGATATGAGCACCGAAGAAATGATAGATATCTCCAATCCAAAGGAACCATTGTGAAGTCGAAGATATCAAGAAAACAAAGGCGCTTGTCGGGAGGCAACCCGATAAATAAATTCGTATTTAGATAATTTTTTTTCACCTTTTAGATAATTTTGTACCAAATAAAATTCACATCGAAAGATTCTATCTTGAGTTCTGATTAATCTTTCTTTAGATTTTTAGATAAGAGAATGCGTGCTGACTGGAACACTACCACATTTGGTGGTCGATCTGGCATGAATTTTCCCCTCCATCTTGGATTTAGGGTTTGATCAGGATGAGCAAATCTCTAAGTTCGGGGTGGAGGGTGTGTGGTATGTACCTCACTTTCCACCTGCACCCATCCTTTTCATACTCAAATTTTCACTGTCACATTCTTGATAAAATTTCAAAATTTTCAAAAATTTTGAAGTTTTCCGGAAAAAATTGAACATATATATGATGAATTTTTGACACTTCATGTTTCATTAAAAGTCACTAACTAACTACTATGCATTTGGAATCATTATATCCTCCTTATTCAAAGTAAATCCTCAAATGGGACCATTTTTTTAAAACAAGCCTTTTGATTGAAATCATCTTGTGAAGCGTATGATTCCTAACATCATGATACGTCTACAAAAATGACAAGTGTCTGTTGAACCAATAGGGATCAAACACTTCGTGCTTCCTAACTGACTGGTGGAACAATAACATGGAATCTCCATCGGATCCTCATCAAGTCAATATTTGAGCAGAGTACGATAAAGAGAATGACCTGGTGCACTGAATTGTAAATCAAGTTGCATTCTAATATGAACTCTCTTCTACACTTCTTCTATCATCTTTGTGCCCCTCCATCCAGCAAAAAGAAACAAAAATAGCCAAAATGATGCCAAACCCTTAGTTTGGGGTGGCACACCACTTCCCTCTATATTCGCTTCTTACATACCCCTAACAAATAAATAGGGGCGTATCACCAAAAATGCAATCTCGAGTCGAATAGAGGAGAGATTTGCAAACAAAAAGATGCCAAAGTGCACACAAAAAAATGCAATCTCAAGTTGAATAGAGGAGAGATTCACACAAAAAATGCAATAAATGAAATTGCAAATAAAAAAAAAAATCTCGAATCGAATAGAGGAGAGATTTATTTCTTCCTTCCATACCACCATTCACTACATCTTCTACCTAATGGAACAATGAATGTCCACCCTATCCTAAAAAAAACCAGTGTCAGATCAAATGCACACTTGTTCTACGGATGTCTCTGGACTCTTACAAAACTCTTTGACATGCTTGTTGCTGGAAAAAGTGAGGAGGAAGAGATATTGGAAAACGAACTCAAGAACGCAGATATGGTAAGATGTGTTTAGTGGTCTCAAGAAGTTGAGATACTGAGTCATATTAAGCAGAAAGAAAACATTCATGATGTGAAGATGAAGCAATCACACGAATTAGAAATATTCATTTGGCGACTATTTCAGATTTTGTGTTACTCGAGGACGAGCAACATTTAAGTTCGAGGTATTTTGATGATTGTATTTTCATCATTGGATTCAATTACCTTCTTGGGATCATTTGGATTCAATATATCAAATTTCACTCATTAAATATCAAAATGCATCATAATGTACAGAATTACTTAATTGATTCGATTATCAAGTATTTAACCAAATTTATGTTGATTTAATGCAGGTCTTGATAAAGCTAAACATTTAGCTGGGGGCCCACCAACATTCACCCTTGGTTTCGACCAAACGGTCTCACCATTCGATTTTGACCATTCGGTCTCAAGACCGAATGGACAGTTCCATTTCAAGACCGACTGCACGTGAAGACCGAATGCAATGTGTAGACCGAATGGTCACATGCGCGTAGACCATCTGGCTGCAAGGGATCGAGCGGCACCGAGGACCGTTTGGACAATCAACTGCGTAGATCGAATGGTCGTGTATGCAGTAAAATCGTTTGGAGTATTGGCTGGGATCCAAGACCGTTTGCATGTGAAAACCATATGGGTAGTTTCATGCAAACCGTTTGAGTAAGCAACCCACAAACTACAACATCCATCGTCGTCTCTGCCATCGCAGCAGCAACCAGCACCTCCGTCGGTGCTGTGACCTACTCCAGCAGGCACGCCGCCCTCGCCAACCACGCATGCGAGATCGTTTACATGCCGCATGTGAAGACCGAATGAAGAAATATGCCAAACCGTATGGGAAGCAATGATGAGACCATTTGCTCATTTGCATAAAACGCCAGCCAAAACTGTTGATGAGCAAATGGTTTATAGACCGTATGGCCGAAGCAACACAAAACGTTTGATAATGGCTGGGATCCAAGAACATTTGAGCAATATCCCACACGAAGACCGAATGGCGTGGAAGGATTGAATGAGCAAGCTGCGCAGACCATTTGAATGGCATGGAAAAAATGTAAACCATTTGTTGCATGCCCGCACGTGAAGATCATTATTTGCTGGAGTATGAAGACAGATTGATTGGATAAATATGAAGACCGTTTGAGCTGCTCACATGAGAACCATATGGAATATGAAATTGGATGCACATGCAAGTAGCAAACCGAAAGCAACACTCACGTGAAGACCGTGAGGTGAACAGCAGATTATACAAAATAAATGAGCAATGAGCCCAAACTGTGTGGGTAGCAATAACATGCAGACCGCATGAGCTGCAAACCGCATGGCCAATTGCTGCTTGAAGACCAAATGGGCATGAAGTTATGAAACTGTTTGGTGTGAATAAAATAACAAGTAGTAAAATGTTTGATCAAGTAACACGAAGACCGAATGGCCTCATCCAATGGAGACTGTTTGCATGAAATTAGAAGACCGAATGAGCTGCATTTGAAGACCATTAAAGCTTCAAGATTATTTGCTACTTTAAACAATTCAAAATCGTTTGAGTTGGTTGCATGCAAATCGTGTGAGCTAGCAGATTGTTTAATAAACCAAATGCATGAAGAGCAAATGAGAATATGCATGAAATCATTTGGATACATGCATGTAAAGTCAAATTGTTTTGTTATATACAACAAATCGTTTGGTGGAAAAATATCTCCGGACCATTAGTAAACTGTTTGGACTCACACCAAAAGCATGAGGGATAGATCAGTGCCTATAAATAGGACCCAAGGGTCCTCATTTTAACATCGATTTCGGGACGCCGACAGGCTGCGTGTACTCAGGTCCGATCCAGATCCAGTCCAGGCCAGTTTCATTCTAACTCCTGCTCATGTTGCAACCAAGGAGGCTGAAGAGAGAAGGAAGACAGAGTGAGGGAGACTGTCTGGTCTGTCTTGGCAACTCCCATTCTCGTCCAGATCTGCTCTGACACGACGTAGAAGGCCGTATCTTCTTCACCAAGTTGTGACTACCTTCTGCACCGAGTTCATGGTGGATCCATCTCGCTTTCTCATTCTTCTTATTTCTCGCATCATGAGTGAGTAGTACCTTTTTGCTGGGGTGCAGGGACTAGCCCCGCTGCCCATGCAAATCATGTTCTTTGGTTAAAATCTCCATGGAAATGTATATAACCTTCCATTTTGTTGTTAATTAGTATGTTCATAGTTGATTATCCACTTGCTTACATCTTATTCTTTCCTACATGCGAAATCTTCTATATGTGGGACGAAATGGCAGTTTACAAAGTTTGACTCTTTGATAAGAACTTTTGATAAGATTCCTTGAGGTCATAAGTGTATGATCTGTGGGGGGATGAGACATCTAGCCTACGGTGATGCTTTTGTGGCCTAAACATCCCTTAGGGAGGACCACAACCTTAGTTGGATTTTTTATCGTCTTCGTTTATCGTCAATGTTAGTTTGTAGATCTATCACATGCTTGCTTATCGATTAATGTGGTTGACTCCAAAACTAGAACTAGGATGTGATTTGTTCGAGGTAGTAAGTGTATGATCAATGTGGGGATGAGCCATCTAGCCTTCGGTGACACTTTTGTGTGCCTAACATCTGTATAGGGGGCTCACAACCTTTGTTGGATTTCTGTATCTTTAGAGCCGTAATCAAGTGATCTGGTTGTTGACGAGACATTTGATGCCTAAGGTGATGCTTACGCAAACCTAACGCCCGTATGGGGTGTTCTACAGCAGCTCTTTTTGGATTGTTATATCTTGCCTAGATTGTTTGCGATTGAATGTGCTTGCGTGTGTAGCGGTGGAAAAACTCAATACCACCCTAGCGATTCCATATCATTGATCTAAATCCAACTTTAATTCAGGTTTTACTTTCTTACAATTAGTTTAATTAACCTCAAATCAACCAACAGTTTTAAATATTGGTCTTAACTCGAACAAGACTAGACTAACAAAGCTTCTTAAAAACGTTGTCCTTTGGGATTTGATCCTCAACTATACTGTGATAAGACACGTCTGCTTGTGGGTGGTATTATTGCACATTGGTTTTGGTAAAATCTCAGGGATCTCAACCCCGAGTGAATTTGTTAGTGCATTCAAAATACCACATCATGGATCATCATATAAAAGGTTGGCACTATAGCTTTAGGTTCACTGAGTCTACAAGGACATAGGACTAGGGTTTGTATCGATTCATGCATTATCCAGCATAGCTGATTGTAGCTTCTGCTTATGCAAAAGATGAAGAAGATATGTTTGGAGAACACAAAGAACATGTTGAGAGCAGTGTTGTTGCACTAGTTGGTGGTGTGAGGAGGCAGGAAAGAGTAGATGGAGTTCCAAAAGTGCCACAAAATGACACAGGAATCATCGCCAATTCCACTTTTCACTCTATGTTTGGACAACTTATGGATACAATTTTGCATACGAAAGATAGGGGCCCATACCTAAAGCAAGAGCATATGTTCCTAATGGTGGAATCCTAGGGTTCTAGGAAGACTTTTGAGAGGTTGGGACATGTCAGATCATTGGAGTATGTGGGTACAGCAAACTCGTAAGACACATATGTGTGACTGATAGAGCTGGAGAAGGTGTTTAACATCCTCAATATTCCAAAAGAGGATAAGGTGAAGCATGCAGTGCATCTATTGAAGGTCAATGTTGGCCATTAGTGGGCCATATAGGAGGAGAAGAGGCCTGGACTGATGGCCAGGTGGGAAAATTTTCAATAGGAGTTTGTGAAATGATACTTCCCAAAGATGTACGTTGACTAGAAGATCTTGCAGTTTGAGAAGCTTTGACAGGGAAATATGATTATCAATGAGTATGAGGACACGTACATGGAGTTTTTGAGATTTTTTCCTCATATGGATGCAATGGATGAGGTGTGGATCTAACATTTTGAGAAGGGTTTGAGCATAGAATTCATGAAGACACTGTCAGCTTTGGATAACAAAGAGAAGTTTGCCACATTTGTGGAAACTGTGAGAAGGATAGAGCAGTAGGTGATAGAGAAGCATGAAGCTAACACTAAGAGGAGACTATCATAGTTTCCAGGACGGTCTTCTAGGGGCTTTAAGAAGTCTAGGTTTTTATCACCTCAGACACAATAGAGGTCAATGGTTTAGTCTTAGTGGACATCGAGCAAGGGCATAGGTCGTAGATTTCTTCTAGCAGGAGCTCACAGCGTGGCATCAGTATTAGTGATAGGGCCCATCTAGGCCACAATTTGACAAAAGGACCTATTATAGGTGGGGATAACATGGGCAACTGAGGTTGTTTTTCCTAGTAAAGGATGAGGAGGTTACCCAACAGCTGAAATAGAGTTAGGAAGGGTCACATAAATGATTATTCACCAATGGTGGAGGTAGAGGACGTGGTCAGGAAACACAGGTAGGATTGTATGGGCAAGATAGTAGAGGATGGGGGTGACAACAAGCAACATCTCGATTCTACTCCACGAGTCGACCAGAGCGAGTGGTCAATCCAAGGCTCATGATAGCTGAGATGGAGTTATTTCATTCTGGTTGTTGTCTTCTTCCTACTTTATATCTATTTTGGTTGACCCAGGTGCAATGCACTCTTTTATCACTAGAGAAGTGATAGCTAGTTGTTACTTGCATGTTACTCATAGATCTGACAGTCTTCACTTAAAAATCTTGTTGGTTGGTTTAGTCGAGTTGTAGGAGGTGTGTCCATCATGCGTTCTTCCTTTCTCAGGATGCAGCATTCAATTGAACCTTATACCACTTGACATGTATGGATTTGATGTGATCCTTGGGATGGATACCTTGGAGAAGTACCAAGTGGTCTTGGACTATAGTTTCAAGGTGTAGATGTTCTTTGATGGTGATGTTTTATGAGTCTTCCAAAGAGATAGGAAGATTCTTTCAATGTGTTTGGTGTTAGCCATGACAACAGAGAGGTTGATGATGTAGGGTTGCAAGGCTTTTCTGGAACACATGACGGATACTAAGGTAAAGATTCATAGTATCCATGAGGTACCAAGGTCTAAGAGTTTGAGCATGTGTTTCATGATGAGTTTCTAGGCGTTCCCCCTCCTAAAGAGATTGACTTTTAGATCAATATGGTTCATGGTACATGGCCGATAGTGCAGACCCCATATAGGATGGTACTAGCTAAAATGTAGGAGCTAAAGAAGCAGTTGCAACAACTACTAGAAAAGGGATTTATCAGATCAAGCAATTCCCCTTGTTGTGATCCCATATTATTTGTTAAGAAGTAGGAAAGATCTATGATGTTATGCATTGACTATTGATAGTTGAATAAGGTGATGATCAAGAATAAGTACCCTTTGTCGAGGATAGATGATATGTTTGACCAGCTACGAGGTGTTTCACTATTCTTGAAGATTGATTTGAGGTCAGGATACCATCAGTTGAGTATCAAGGATGATGACATACCCAAGTTAGGTTTTAGGAATATGTATGGTCACTATGAGTTTGTGGTTATGCCATTTGGGCTAAACAATACACCGACAGCATTCATGGATCTAATGAGCATGGTTTTTTGGCCTTACCTTGACCAACTTGTAGTTGTGTTCGTCAACAAAATAATGATATACTCTCAAGATAGCTAATAGCATAAGTGGAATCTACAATAAGTGTTGACTTTGTTGAAACAACATAAGTTATATGCCAAGTTTAGAAAGTGTGATAAAGGTTGAAGGAGGTTCCTTCCCTTGGACATGTGATATCTGTTAGAGGAGTCTGTGTAGACCCAAAGAAAGTGGAGTCATTTCTATAGTGGGAGTAGATATGACACATATAGAGTTTGCAATTTCTTAGGTTTTGTTGGCTACTATAGGTGGTTTATTAAGAAATTCAATGCACTGGCATTAATCCTAATGAAGCTAATGAGGAAAGGTGTGCCATTTTTTTGGGATGACAAGTGTCATCATTTTTTCCAGCTTTTTAAGGAGAAGCTAACAAGTGCACCAGTAACTATTCTGTTAAAACAAGGGAAAGGTTATATCATCTTATGTGATGGGTTGAGGAATGGTTTGGGATGTGTGTTGATGCACGATAAGAATGTGATTTCTTTTTTTTTGTGATAGCTTAAGAAACATGATGAGAACTAGCCCATGCATGATCTGGATCTTGCTATTGTGGTCCATGTTTTGAAGATTTGGAGACACTACCTTTATGGTGAGAAGTGTTTGATCTACATCAACCGCAAGAACCTACAGTACATATTCTCGAAGCGGAGCTAAACATGCATAAGATATGTTGGATAGATTTGATCAAGGATTATGATTGCACCATAGATTACTATATAGAGAAGACAAACATGGTGTCAGATGCTTTCAGCAGGAACTCTTCTCTGTCATCATCTACAAATATGGCATAGTTGTGTTATTTAGTGTTCCATAAGAAAACATGTTTGTGTCTCTTTGTTAGATGAATGTAAAGTTAGAAGTATCCTTGTTGGTATATTTTCTAGCATAGTTGCAGGTGAAGCATATGTTGAGACAACATATTTGAGATGTGCAGTGGGGTGATACTGTGATATAGCAATCCATGCATAGTTTGGAAGCAAGAAGTGTGATGGCTTCATGAGTCAGAGGATGGGACAGTGAGTTACCACAGTAGAGCAGTGGTTCCTGATGTTGATAATATGAGGACGTTGGTTCTGGAAGAGGCTCACTCTTTGATGTATGCTATGCATCTAGGAATCACTAAGATATACCATAATATGAAAGATATGTATTGGTGGCATGGATTGAAGCTTGTGTGGCTGAATTTGTGGTAAGGTGTCTTGTGTGTCAGTGTGTCAAATTTGAGAATCAAAAACCTACAAGGAAATTACAACTGTTATCTAACACCACAATAGAAATAGGAACATATTAGGATGGACTTTGTGGTTGGTCTTCCTAGGATAGCCAAAGGTCATGATTTTGTATGGGTGATAGTTTATAGGTTGATCAAGTTATCGCTCTTTCTCCCTATGAAGATGACATATATAGTACAAAAGCTTGCACAGATATATGTGGATGAAATAGTATGTTTGTATAGTATCCTAGTGATGATAGTTTTTGACAGAGTCCTCAATTTACCAGTCATTTTTGGAAGTATCTCCAATCAACACTGGGTACATAGTTGAGGTTCAACACAACACTTCACTTGTAGATATATGGATAGATTAATAGGGATATTCAAACTTTGGAAGATCTATTGAGAGCTTGTATTCTATAGTTTTTGGATAGTTAGGATGTGCACCTCAGTTTGATAGAGTTTGCCTACAACAATAGTTAGTAGAGAAGTATCAACATGGCACCTAATGAAGCCTTGTATGGGAGACATTGTAGGTAGGGATGAGCATCGGGTCAGTCTATACCAGGTTTTATCTGTCTCAAACCCAAACTCACATGTTAAAGTGGGTTGGGGACCAGGTTTGGGCTTGACCATATAAAATCAAATAAGAATGTTGGATTTTGGACCAGGTTCAGGTTTGACCATATAAAATCAAATAAGCATACTAAATTTTGCTAGATCTAACTTGTTAACATGAAAACTAAATTAGTATTATATGTATATGTATATATATATATGTATATATATATATTGTGATCAACCATCAAAAATATATATACTTTATGATCTATGCAGCTGGAATATGTATACCTTAGTTGCTTGATCCCCTAAAGCAGTGAAATGGATATTGAAAGAGTAACAAATCATTTTCTCTTACATGTGAATGTATGGAAATTAAAAAAGTCAGTGGAATCTACAATTTTGTGGCTTTTTGCTTCCTTGTCCTATATGTATATAAAATGAAATGGGTGTTGGAAGAGAAAAAGATCATTTGTGTCCTACAAGTGGGCATATGAGAAAAAAAATAAGCAGAATCTCCTATGCACTAAGCTATTTCCTTCTTTATTTTCCTTTAATGTGATAATGACATGACTTTTTTTAGTCTTATATACATTTCAAACCAAAATATGGATGCAATGTTTTATCAATTGTTAAAATATACATAGCTAAAAACAAAAGGTTTTATTTGAATGACTGAGTGAAATCAAAACAAGGAAATCAAGTACATCTATCTACGTCAATGGTGGTTGTCTTACTAGTGTCAATTCACTAATCATGTTGATTGATTATGCATTATTCATGTTTCCATTGGTTGGATACATACTACATATCACACCAAGAATTTTGTATGTTTTTCTTTCTAGACATACATAAAAGTATACATATACCATGTACATAAAATGTAATCTAGGCATTCGGGTTTTTGGGTCTAGATTTACCTCAACCCATACCCGGGCCCAAAAAAATATGGGTTTAAATTTAAGGTTCGGCCAATCCATATTATAAATTAGAATCGGGTATGGATCGATTTATGTAGGATGGGTCACAGGTCAAATTGGGCTTGCGACACCCCTCCATCACACAGACAATGAGATGTCACGCGAAAATGTGCGGGACCATATATTACTAAAACACGGGTTAATTAAAACCGATTGAGGAAAGCATTCATGAAAGAACTTTTGCATCCAGATCCTATAGAGAAACATGTTATATAAACATTCACCAGCCTTTTTATAGGTCCATAGCTTAACGGAACCAGTTGTACTGCCACCACCAGAGTTCAACACCTATTTATATATACATAACGGCCACGTACGGCAAGCAATAGGATATATAAAAATTACAACAACTAGACATCGTGAAACGTCATCAAACACCTCCGAGGACCTGAGTGTACAGGAATGACTCTAGAACTCTACTACAAAACCACCAAAATAGTAGCATGTCCATCTCTTGCCTTCTACTGCTCTTCTTGCTGCTCGGCCACGACCTCATGACCACCACCACGTCTAGAGCGATCTCCTAAAAAGGGTGTAAACCAGCGGGGTGAGACACATAGTCCCAACGAGAAACATAACTCCCCACCGAAACTATAAAACCTCAAAGGTTAAAGCAACAAAAATAGATAATTGACAAAGCATATAACCAGAGCAGCATATTGGGCAAAGCTATTACTACCATCAAACTTACCAAGATATCTAGGAGGCATATGACCAAGTATTTCTTTATGGAACATGATTGACAATATAAGTTTTGTAAGAACCGATCATAGAATATAAGGATCGTACACATATATGCAAAGCGTAACTAGATCAGCTATGCAAGAAAGGCCTCAATCAATGTTTCGTGTTTTGTTCTAAGCAAGATATACTAGTTGGCTGGATTACGTTTTATTATGCCATGAGGAAGTGAGCCTTCCCTGCTCAAGTCCAACCATTGGCTGCGAAGCCCAATCCGGTGCCATACATGGTCTAATGAGATTCGGACTCCATGACCTCTCCTTCTCATGGTCAGTACATGAATCATTAAGCAAGACCCCAGTCTTATGTTTATAGGCCTCAGCCTCTGGGTTAGCTCCACAAGCTACCCATCTCTAGCTCACCTCATCATTGGTGCTAGTATATACATCTCATACATAAACGCATCATGCTCACCATCACATATCTTGAGCCATGGGTCTGTTCACCATGCTCCATACATCCCGAGTCTACAACCACAGTTGCACTCAACCCTCCTATTTTAGGCTAGGGGAAACCTCGCATATTCAACAATATGCTCTCCAGGTAATCCCGCAGGATAAACCTGTTTCACCATCACCAAAAACTAACGGTAATGGATCTATGTCCAGGGCAAACTACATGATATGTTTATCTATCATTGATTAGTATTTTTTAAGCCAAATGTTGGGACAAAATAGGGTATAAACATAGACTTATAGAATTACATCATTATTGCCATCAACATATTGTCTTGGGACCTCAATCCCTCATGATATCAACCATTGCCTCTCAAGGCATCACAATCATGCTTCAGTATCCTAGGAGTGCATCCCTTATCTTATCATCAGAGGATAACACCTCAACTAGGCACTCAGCCTTATATCAGGTGCTCAGACCTATCAACTTGTTATTTTATTAACAAGGATTATCATCACATTGTGCTAGTCAAAGCACATATGTCACATAGCTCTTACCAGGCTATGAATCCACATGAAATACCTACATGGTTAGTATACACGTTCACAAAGATTACTGAAATCATCATGGATTAACAGAATGATCATGTTATCAAGTATTACACAAGCTTTATCATTCATAGCATTATTATCAAACATGGACATATGTTATGCCTTATACGTGTGACCATATGCATGTGTTATATCAACATGTGAAGCAACATCATAAGCTTCCAAGCTTCCTAGTTCACAACCTATCACTATATCCCATCATCATATTTGCAGGTTGCAAGGTTATTACATCATGTCACTTATTTATTATTATTAAAAGAGATCCATCAACTATATACATACCGGGTTATCATAACCCTCACCAAAACTCCTACAGCCCTCACTACAGGTATGGCGAGCAATGCCAACCCTTACCAAAGGGTGTATCATCTAGGGTTCCAAACCCTAAAGAAACTCACCACCATATCAACCAAACGCTGCACCTCCTTTGACATGCATCAAGGTCATAACGTACAACACTTACCACGGCTATCGACCAAGGGTCTAACGTGCACCAAGATAGGTTTAAGGTTAGGTTCCACTATCAGGATAACCTCCCACATAGGCCATATCGGCCAAAGGGGTGTCGCTCAAGGTTTAACCCTAAGGAGGATATCAGGCAACATCTTATCCAGGGTGTATCGCCCACCCCACAACTCCACCAAGGGTATCGTTCAAGGGACCATGACGGAAACCAACTAAGCTTCAACTAGGCATATCAGCCAATGATATAAGGATCACCCAAGCAAGCTTATCTACCAAGGATTACACCTCAAGGACATATCATGCATGAAGGGTAAACAACTCATGTCGCCCAAAACAGCACTATCGCCCAAGCTCGAGTTGAGGCTTCATATCGACTAAGATGCCCATCCAGGGGTTTTAGCAACCATGTCGCCCAAACCCTAACTCTAGGGTGGATAAGGGATATCAGGCAACTAGGTAAAACTACCTCAACAAGGTGTATCGAGCAGGGCACTCAACAACCCATAATGCCCAAGCACACACGGGTATCGGCCAAAAGTACAACTCAAGACAAGAATGTTATCGGGTAGCACTATCCCCAAATCCCCAAAGCCATATCATGCAAGACACCACCCAACAAGGTCGTCTTCAACCTCAAGCACAAGGGAACCAAACCCTAGCTAATCAAGAAGGTCAGCTAACCTCTCAACAACTAAGAGAGAGGGGTGTTGCACAACCTCTTTCACAAATCGGGCAACCACAAGGATCCAACCTCAACATAGGTCATCAAAAGCTCACTTCTCAAATCTATAGTGAGAGGAGGGTATTGCCCAAGCAACTAGAATATAAGCTCACCTCTCAACTTAAATGAGAGAGGGGTATTGCCCACATTACTAGAGCTCAAGCTCACTTCTCTAGACCAAAGAGAGAAAGGAGTGTTGCTATCAAAGAAAACCTCAACTATGGTTCGGCCAACTAGGTGTAAAGGCATAACCCATCGACAACAACAAAAACAACACCAACATCATGCTCATAGATCAACAACATGTTCTAGAACAAGAAACATACATGCATGGCCGATTTTCAACATATATGAAACATGCAACATAGGGAAAGTAGTATAGCTAGGGTTAGAAGTTATGTAACCCGCCTTAAGCAAATTCCTCAAGCTCCAAAGCTCCAAGCTCTAGCTCCTAGTTCCAAGCTCACCACTTTCAGCTACCTCAAGAAAAGGAACAAGGATCATAACCACCATGGTCGACGGATAGGCAAGATGGAGAAGAAGGTGCTAAGGAGAGAGGGGAGATTCTTACCAAAGAACAAGACCCACCTAGGGTTCGGCCACCAAGCTAAGGGAAAAAGAAGAAGAACTCCTTCAAGGAGATCGGCCACCACTTACTCCAAAGGGTAGGTGTATTGTGCACAAAGGAAGAGAGGATCAACAAAGAGCTAAAAGGTTCCTAAGGAAGAGAAAGGCAAGGCATATATAGATGGGTGTCAAGGTTAAACCAAGG